>CAUYQV010062336.1:0-11645 GCA_963574575.1 Galagoides demidoff
GAGTCTCCTGCCTCTGCCTCCCAAGTAGCTGGGACCACAGGCGCCCGCCACAACGCCTGGCCATTTTTTGGTTGCAGCCATCATTGTTGTTTGGTGGGCCCAGGCTGGGGATTCGAACCCGCCACCTTAGGTGTACGTGGCTGGCACCTTAGCCGATTGAGCCACAGGCGCCGAGCCAGGCCTCAAGTCTTAGTTGTGTACTTTTTTTTTTTTGAGACAGAGTCTAAAGTTGTCACTCTGTGTAGAGTGCTGTGGCGTCATAGCTCACAGCAATCTCCAACCTAGGGCTCAAGCGATCCTGGTGCTTCAGTTTTTCTATTTTTCATAGAGACTGGATCTTGCTTTTTGCTCAGGCTGGTCTAGAACTCCTGAACTCAAGCAATCCACCTGTCTTGGCCTCCTAGAGTGCAAGGATTACAGGCATGAGCCACCACACCAGGCCCAGTTCTGTACTTTTAAAACATAAATCCTTTGCTTTGTCATACCTAGGAGTCATCTTTTCAGAAGGCAAATTATTGCCTAACTAACAATTGCTTAGGGCAATAGGTTAGGTAATTAAAAGAATGGTATTTTGAAAATATATATATTTAAAAGCCAGCAAATAAGGGCTGGGCGTGATGGCTCATACCTGTAAGCCTAGCACTTTGGGAGGCCAAGGCAGGTGGATTGTTTGAGCTCAGGAGTTCAAGACCAGCCTGAGCAAGAGTGAGACCCTGTCTCTAAAAATAGCTAGGTGTGGTGGCAGGCGCCTGTAGTCCCAGCTACTTGGGAAGCTGAGGCAAGAGAATCGTTTAAGCCCAAGAGTTTGAGGTTGCTGTGAGCTGTAATGCCATAGCACTCTACCAAGGGCAACAAAATGAGACTGTGTCTCAAATAAATAAATTAAAAGTCAGCAAATATAAATTCTGTTTCTGTCTGTATGTTTGTGCATCTCTACACGTCACGCGTATGTCATATTTTGCTATCAAAATATGCAAAAGAATTCTAATTATTTGGCTTAAAAAGTAAGCACTTAAATATTTTATCATGAAAATGTAAAAACTTGGATGCCTTTTGTTCATGTGACTTTGGTAATCTTCTAAACCAGTCTTAACACTGTTATTAAAATCCAGTTGTCTTAAGGTCATAAGACCGTTGCTTCTGTTATATTTCTAAATTTTGCTGTGGGGCAAAGTATTTCATGCCTGTAATCCTAGTACTCTGGGAGGCTGAGGTGGGTAGATTGTTTGAGCTCAGGAGTTCAAGACCAGCCTGAGCAAGAGTGAGAGCCATCTCTAAAAAAATAGCCGGGCATTGTGGTGAGCACCTGTAGTCCCAGCTACTTGGGAGGCTGAGGCAAGAGGATCACTTGAGCCCAAGGGTGTGAGGTTGCTGTGTGCTACGATGCCATGACACTCCACCAAGGGCAACATAGTGAGACTCTGTCTTAAGATAAAATAAAATAAAATAAATAATAAATAAATTTTCTGGATTTGACTGTGAACTTATGAGCCACTGAATTTTTGGGTCTAGACAGGTGGCCATGGGTGAGGCCTGACTTTGATCAGTGCCTATACCAACAGCTATGAGACACAAGCTAGACCGCATAGCCCTTGCCCCATTTTTCCCCCTGGCTAATGTGGGAGGAATTTGATTCTCCAGTCACCCTATTTTCTGTCTTGAACTCTGCACCTAGTAAATGAATTAAAGACACAGATAAACAGGCCCTGTCCTTTGTAGACAGCCATCTGTAATGGCCATATGAGGCTTAGGAAGACCCGGAACAACCTTAGAGGTAGTACCTATGTTGTGGCTTTAAACCTCTTTTTAGTAATTTCTTTTCTTTTTTCTTTTTTGCGTTTTTGAGACAGTGTCTCAAGCTGTCACCCTGGATAGAGTGCAATGGCGTCATAGCTCACAGCAACCTCAAACTCTTGGGCTCAAGCAATTCTCTTGCCTCAGCCTCCCAAGTAGGTGAGACTACAGGGACCCACCACAACCCCCAGATATATACATATACATATATATTTTGCAGTTGGAATTGTTGTTTTAGCAGGCCCAAGCGGGATTCAAACCCGTCAGCCTTGTTGTTTGGGGTCAGCGCCCTACCCACTGAGCTCTCTTTTTAGTAATTTAAAATCTTAAAGTCATATTATGTTAAGTTGAAAGGATAATCATAGGGTGGCACCTGGGGCTCAAAGGAGTAGGGTGCTGGCCCCATATGCCAGAGGAGGCGGGTTCAAACCCAGCCCTGTCCAAAAACTGCAAAAAAAAAAAAAAAAAAAGATAACCATAAAGTATCTGTATCATTTGTAAGATTAAAATACTAAAGCATTAATCATTAAATGTAAGTTTGAGATTGTATACCTTGACATCTTATTTTTATATGATATAGAAAACTAAATATATTTAGGTGTGCTAATAAAAATTGGGGACTGAGAATATTCAAAGTTACTTTAACTTCCTAGGTTCTTTGAAGAGTTGACATTTTGATTATTATATGTAATTTAAACTACTACAGTAATTTAAACTACTAGGTAAGAAAGAAACAATTCTGATAACCATATAAGAAAGGAAGATATAGAAAGATTAATAGTTTCATTGAAAAAGATAATCTTTCCTAATTTATGATTTTTGTTTGTTTGTTTGAGACAGAGTCTCATTTTGTCACCCTTGGTAGAGTGCCAGGTATTATAGCTCACAGCAACCTCAAACTCCTGGACTCAAACAATACTTTTGAGTCAGCCTCCCAAGTGGCAGGGACTATAGGCATCTGCCATAATGCCAGCTAATTTTTCATAGAGATAAGGTCTCACTCTTACTCAGGCTGATCTCCGAACTCCTGAGTTCAAGCACTTCTGCCTCCCAGAGTGCTAGGATTACAGGCATGAACCACCAGGTCCAGCAACACAGGTGATTATATATATAAAGTGTATCAAAGAACAAGATATAATTTTAATAAGAAAAATCACAAAGGAAGCATAAAATGTGTTTTGTTTTTTTTTTAAAGATAGAGTCTCACTTTGTTGCCCTCAGTAGAGTGCTGTGGTGTCAAACCTCAGCACCTCAAACTCTAGGGCTTTTAAAACAAATTTTATTTATTTATTTATTTTGAGACAGAGCCTCAAGCTGTCACCCTGGGTAGAGCGCTCTGGCATCACAGCTCACAGCAACCTCCAACTCCTGGGGTCAAGTGATTATCCTGCCTCCACCTCCCAAGTAGCTGGGATTACAGGCACCTGCCACAATGCCAGGCTATTTTTTGGTTGCAGCCGTCATTGTTGTTTGGCGGTCTGGGCTGGATTCGAACCTGCCAGCTCAGGTGTATGTGGCTGGCGCCTTAGCCACTTGAGCCACAGGCGCTGAGCCAAACTTTAGGGCTTAAGCAATTCTCTTGCCTCAGCCTCCCAAGTAGCTGGGACTAGAGGCGCCCACTACAACACCGGGCTATTTATTTTTTGTTGTAGTTGTTGCAGTTGTCATTGTTGTTTGGCAGACCCAGGCTGGGTTCAAACCCACCAGCCCCAGTGTATGTGGCTGGCGCCTTAGCTACTGAGCTACAGGCACCGAGCCCATAAAATGTGTTCTAATTAAATGTACGTGTAATTTTGTCTAACCCAGAAGATACTGGTTGATTCAAAATACAGGTTTGAAAAGAGAGTGACAATAAGATGGAAATTGACTAGTGAATAAGGGAGATGTGGAAAGGCAGTGAATATATGTAGAAATATGTTTTGGGGGCTCAGTGCCCATGGCTCGGTGAGTAGGGCTCCAGCCACATACACTGAGGCTGGCAGGTTTGAGCCTGGACAACCGCAACAAAAAAGTAGCTGGGTGTTGTGGCTGGTGCCTGTATGTAGTCCCAGCTACTTGGGAGGATGAGGCAAGAGAATCGCTTAAACCTAGGAGTTTGAGGTTGCTGTGAGGTGTAACTCTACGGCACTCTACCGAGGGTGACATAATAAGACTCTGTCTCAAAAAAAATGAATAAGAATAAAAATAAATAAAAATAAAAATAAATAAATAAAGATTGCTTTCCTTTCTTTTTCTTTCTTTTTTTTTTTTTTGACAGAATCTCACTTTGTTGCCAGGCTAGAGTGCTGTGGCATTAGCCTAGCTGACAACAATCTCAAGTTACTTTGGGATGTTGAGAAATAAGGAACTTACCCAATGCATACAGGTATCTGATGGCACAGATGATATCTTGGGCTTGACTTGAGAGGTTTTCAAGTCTAACCTGATATTCCTTATGAAAATTCCAGCAAAGCCAGTTTTATTTATTTGATTTTTAGAGACAGAGTCTCATTTTGTTGCCCTCTATAGAGTGCGGTGGCATCACAGCTCACAGCAACCTCCAGCTCTTGGACTTAGGTGATTCTTTTGCCTCAGCCTCCTGAGTAGCTGGGACTACAGGCATCCACCACAATGCCCAGCTATTTTATTGTTGCAGTTTGGCTGATGCCAGGTTTAAACCCACCACACTTGGTATATGGAACTGGCACCTTACTCACTGAGCCACAGAAGCCACCCAGGAAAGCCAAATTTAAATTTAAAAAAAAAGCCTTTAAGAATAATAATTATTCTTACTGCACTTTATGCAAATAATCAGGTCAAACAGAATGAAAGTAAAGTTTATTTTGGCCAGTAAACTGACCATACTATGATTTGTCTTTAATAAAATGGGAAACTAGGCTCGGTGCCTGTAGCACAGTGGTTATAGCACCAGTCATGTACACTGGAGGTGTCAGGTTCGAACCCAGCCTGGGCCAACTGAACAACTGCAACAAAAAAATAGCCAGGTATTGTGGCGGGTGTCTGTAGTCCCAGCTACTTGGGAGGCTGAGGCAAGAGAATAGCTTAAACCCAAGAGTTTGATGTTGCTGTGAGCTGTGACACCATAGTACTCTACTGAGGGTGACATAGTGAGACTCTGTCTCAGAAAAAACAGGGAAAATAGGACCAGGCAGAGTGGCTCATGCCTGTAATCCCACCACTTTGGGAGGCCAAGGTGGGCTGATTGCCTAAGCTCAGGAGTTTGAGACCAGCCTGAACTATAGAAAGACCCCATTTCTAAAAATAGCCAGGCATTGTGGTAGGCACCTGTAGTTTCAGTTACTTGGGAGACTGAGGCCAGAGAATCACTTGAGCCCAAGAGTTAGAGATTGCTGCAAGCTGTGACGCCAGAGCACTCCACCGGGGTTGATGAAGTGAGACTCTGTCTCGAAAACAAAATAAAAACAAACAACAACAACAACAACAAAAAGGAAAGTAGAGAGAGAAAAATATGGTTCAAAAATGAAAAACTATGAGATCAGAGTGCTGTAGTCCTAGCACTCCAGGAGACCGAAGTGGGTGGATTGTTTGAGCTCATGAGTTCAAGACCAGCCTGAGCCAAAGAGAGAACTCATCTCTAAAAATAGCCCAGCATTGTGGCAGGCACCTGTAGTCCCAGCTACTTGGGAGGCTGGGGCAAGAGAATCACTTAAGCCCAAGAGTTTGAGGTTGCTGTGAGCTGTGACACCACAGCACTCTACCAAGGGTGACAAAATGAGACTGTGTCAAGGAAAAAGAAATAAAAGAAAAACTATGGTTCCCTTGTATTAGATTCTAGTCTTTTTTTTTTTTTTTTGAGGCGGAGCCTCAAGCTATCCCCCTGGGTAGAGTGCCATGGCATCACAGCTCATAGCAACCTCTAACTCCTGGGCTCAAGCAAGTCTCCTGCCTCCGCCTCCTAAGTAGCTGGAACCACAGGCACCCGCCACAACGCCTGGCCATTTTTTGGTTGCAGCCATCATTGTTGTTTGGCGGGCCCGGGCTGGGGATGCGAACCCCCCACCTTAGGTGTACGTGGCTGGCGCCTTAGCCGATTGAGCCATAGGTGCCAAGCCAATTTTGGAACATTTTCATCACCTTAAAAAAAAACCTCTATATCTCAAAGCAGTCACTCCCCATTTCCCCCTCAAATTCCCCAGCCTCTAGTAATCACTAATCTACTTTATCTCCACGGATTTGCCTGTTCTGTATATTTCACAGACGTGGAATCATACAATATATGGGCTTTTCCATGTCTTCTTTCACTTAGCTTGTTTTTTTTCTTTTTTTTAGACAGAGTCTCACTATGTCACCCTCGGTATAGTGCCATGGCATCACAGCTCACAGCAATCTCAAACTCTTAGGTTTCAGCGATTCTCTTGACTTGGCCTCCCAAGTAGCTGGGACTACAGGCATCCACCACAACAGCGGGATATTTTCTTGTTGCAGTTGTCATTATTGTTTAGCTGGCCTGGGCTGGGTTCGAACCCACCAGCCTCAGTGTATGCGGCTGGTACCGTAACCACTGTGCTGTGGGCGCCGAGCCCACTTAGCTTGTTTTCCACCTCTGTCTGTGTTGTAGCACATAACAGAACTTTGTTCTTCATGGCTGAGTAATATTCTATTACATGGCTACATCACATTTTGTTTATCCATTTATCCGTCAATGGACAGCTGGACTGTTTCCACTTTCTGGCTATTGTGGATAATGCTGCTATAAATATTTGTGTACAGGCTTTTGTGTAGACGTATGTTTTAACTTCTCTTGGGAAAGAACATGTTTAACTCTTCTAGGAACTTCCAGACTGCTCTTCACAGTGGATGCTCCACTCCACATTCCCACCAGCAGTGAAGGGGTTAGTCTGGGACGTCTGAAGACAAGGACCACTGTTCATTCATCACGGTGTCCTCAATCTATAGTAGGTTTGAAAAGCTTTGTTCAACCAAGGGATGAGTGCAAAGGTGGCTTTAAAAGAGAAAGCAAAATGAAGTGTGGCTGGAGAGGGCACTTTCCAGAATAGTTCTCTCCCTGAGGGGGTCCTGATATCCACTAAGGGTCCCTATGTCCCCTGGAGAAGTTTCCCCACTTATCCTGGACAGTTCTACCTCCTTACCTACAGGCGTGAATTATGTTCTAACAAACAATATATGATGTGTGCTGGGACTCTGTAGGCCCGAGGACTGCCTGACAGCTTTGTCCCTCCTTCTCCTGCCAGTTACACCTCAGTTGTAACTGTAACCCGGCTGCCATTCCACACTGCCACATGAGCGCACCTCTTCAGGTGGACTAACACACATGGGTGGGTGCACTGTCCCTGACCAGAGGGGAATCTGGCTGAGGTTAGCACTGGAGCCTACCCTGTAACCCTATCAATGCTTCCCACCTACCCCAACTTCTTGGCAAAGAAGTTGCCTTGCTTGGGCAGTGTGGCTCAAAGAAGTAGAGCTCTGGCCTCATATGCTGGAGGTTGCAGGTTCAAACCCATCCCCAGCCAAAAAAAAAAAAAGATGCTGCCTTGCCGACCCCCTCCCTCACCCATTTAATCACAGAGGGACTTTGCTTCTTCCTTTGCCCTCAAGGATAAACAAGTTTTTTTGTTGTTTTTTTTCTGATTAGGAACTCAGTTTTTTTCTCTTCTACCCTAAACAATACAGATACTTGGTAACATAAATGTGTTTACATACTATTTCTTGTTTTAACTACATGAAAACAAAATAAAAATGAACTACCAACTGATGACTATGTTTGGGAGTTGAGTTCTTTCAGTGGCCAATGTTTCTTTTAAGAACGTTCTATATTAAGGAAGCACTGTGGGAACCTGCTGGCTGTGGGAAGCATCCCACAGCCCTGTGCTCTAAGGACAGCTGACCAGCACAGTGTCCCAGCTGGGCACAACGCTCACAGGCTCACTCGACCCCACAGAAACCAGAGGAGAAGCCTAATTTTATCACACTGTGTTTAAACCGTTTGAATTCATTGGAACAAGAAAGTTCCTAAAGTTGTTTGGGATTTGGGGGAATTTTTTTTTTTAGTCAATATTTAAATAGTACTTTTTTTTCAAGTTTGCCCTAGATACTGTTTATCTAACACACAATTTCAAAGTTGCCAAATCTAATGCCAGCTTTATGGGAACAGCCAAAACTTATATGTTTATTTTTTAAAGTCTCTAAACTTTATATCTACATTATAACTTTATCCAAATCACACAACCAATTTATAGTGAATGAAGTAACTATTTCAATCAAAATAATAAAATTCATGGCATTTTCTGTTACCAGCTTGACTATAAACTCTCAGGATGTTTTCTGAGACATCTGACTGCCCAGTGTGACTATTTAAGGGCCCTTTTTACAAATTCCTCATTTTAAAAGTGTTAGAGGTTCATAAAAAAGTTAAACATAGAGCTACTATATGATTCAGCAATTCTACTCCTAGGTATATGCCCAAAGGAACTGAAAATAGGTACTCCAACAAAACTCACACAGGAAAGATCATAGTATTACTCACAATAGCCAAAAGGTGGAAAAAGTCCCAATGTCCATCAATGGATGAATGGAAATAGAAACTGTAGTCTGTCCATACAAGGGGGTTTTATGCAGCTGTATAAAGGAACAGAAGCACTGACACAGGCTACAACATGGAAGAACCTTGAAAGCCTGACACTCTTTGAAGGAATCCAGATATAAGAGGTCACATATTGCATGACCCCATTTATATGAAATGTCCAGTATAGGTAAATCCCAGAATAGAAAGCAGATGAGTGATTGCCAGGGGCTGGGGTTTGAGAGAAGGGGAAGTGACTCCATAATGGGCATGGAGTTTTCTTTTGAGGAGATAAAAATGATTCAGAACTAGATAGAGGGGATGGCTGCATAACGCTGTAAATGCACTAAATCAGTAGTCCTCAACATTTTTGGCACCAGGGACCGGCTTCATAAAAGATAATTTTTCCACAGACCAAGGGTGGGGGGGTTTCAGGATGGTTTTCAGAGATGGTTTCAGGATGATTCCAGCTCACATTTACTGTCCACTTTATTTCTATTATTATTACATTGTAACATACAGTAGAACTTTTATAACTGACCACCTCCCTACATTGACTACCTCCTTAACCTGACCTAATTTTCACAGACCTTATATGCAACACATGTATATATCAGCACAGTGGGCCTGGTTCCTTATGTTGACCAACTCTGTATGTTGTCCAGTTTGTTATAGTTCCTTGGGTGGTCAACTTACAGAAGGTCTACTGTATAAAGAAATAATTATACTAAAGAAATAATTATGCAACTCACCATAATGCAGAATCAGTGGGACCCCTCAGCTTGTTTTCCTGCATCTAGATGGTCCTACATGGGGAATGATGGGAGACAGTGACACCCAAAGTATGCTCCTATAAAGCCTGCCACCAGATGCAGCTTAATTGTCACTTGCCACTCACTGGTAGGGTTTTGATAAGAATCTGCAAACAACTGATTTATTATGGTCTCTGTGCAGTTGAACCTCTCTGCTAATGATCATCTGTATTTGCAACTGCTCCCAGCACCAGCAACACCACCTCAGCTCCACCTCAGATCATCAGGCATTAGATTCTCATAAGGAGTGGGCAGCTTAGATCCCTTGCATATGCTGTTTACAGTAGGGCTTGCACTCCTGTGAGAATCTAAAGTCACTTCTGATCTGACAGGAGGCAAAGCTCAGCCAGCGATGCTAGTGAGGGGGAGCAGCTTTAAATACAGAAGCTTCACTCACTCACCCACCATTCACCTCCTGCTATGCAGCTCAGTTCCTACAGGCCACCGGGCAGCAGCCATCCTCCTTGGCCCAGGGATTGAGGAATGCACACTAAATGTCACTGAATCATTACTCTAAAATCATTAATTTTATGTTGTGTGAATTTTACTTCAATTTAAAAGAACTCAACAAAGCAGGAGGAAACTACAGAATAACATTAAGGAGGAAGGGAAAGTGATAGAATACAAGGCCTTAAAAAGTTCCTAGATATAGTACAAAAAGCCTGAGTTGAGCAGCCAGGAACAGAGAGAATAAAAGCAATCAGGAACATTAACAGCAGGCCTACAGCCTAGACCAGAAGGCAAGTTAGATCAAGAGAAATCCTCAGAAATCCCTACCTGAGGAATTCACAACAATGCTACCAAGACTACTATTAAGTAAGAAATGTCAGCCAGGCATGGTGGCTCATGCCTATAATCCTAGAACTCTAGGAGGCAGAGGCAGGTGGATTGCCTGAGCTCAGGAGTTTGAGACCAGCCTGAGCTATATTGAGACCCCATCTCTAAAACTAGCTGAGCATGGCAGTGAGTGCCTACAGTCCCAGCTACTTGGGAGGCTGAGGCAAGAAGATCACTTGAGCCCAGGAATTTGCATGTGAGCTATGACACCACAGCATTCTACCCAGGGTAAGAGAGTGCAACTCTGTCTCAAAAAAAAAAAAGCTAATCAAACAAACAAACAAAAACTCAAGGGCAGCACCTGTGGCTTAGTGGGTAGGGCACCAGCCCCATATACTGAGGTTGGGGGGTTCAAACCCAGCCTTGGCCAAACTGCAACAAAAAAAATAGCCAGGTGTTGTGGTGGGCACCTGCAGTCCCAGCTACGTGGGAGGCTAAGGCAAGAGAATTGCCTAAGCCCAGGAATTGGAGATTGCTGTGAGCTGTGTGACACCATGGCACTCTACTGAGGGCAATAAAGTGAAACACTATCTCTACCAAAAAAAAAAAAAAACCCCGACCTCCTGAGTCTAGGCACTTCGTGAGTGGCACATGAGTCTCTATGGAAAAGACTGAACTGGGCACTTGACACATGAAAATACATTTTTATCTGTCAAAGGGGTTAGCAGGGGATTAAAGTGTCACATTCACTGTTTTAAATTACTCATAATATTAATTAATACCTGCTCATTTGGAGAGATTCTTGCCCTTTTTACCCACCAGACAAAATCACTCAGGTCAAAAGCCGTGTTCTGGCCCTGTCTTGCTGGCTTGGACAGCCTGTATCACTAAGGGACACAGTGTTCAGCTTTTTGGGTATCTTTTTTATTGGCTCTCTTACTGCAGGGTGAGTTCCCTGGAGCGAAGGAATTTGTCACAATGTGTCCCAGGGCTGAGAACAGGGCCTGGTGTGTATTTTACAGACAACAAAAGACTGAATCCCACAGCACTTGTTAAGTGCTTGGTCTGAGCCATAGTCACAGCAAGCACCCTGTGCCTCAGCATCTCAGCCTAGTAGAGGCCCCAGACACTGACACACTGAGATCCAGGCTCAAGGATGCATGTATGAAGGGCAAGGGAAGCACCAAAGATGCAAAGGTGAGTTCTATAGATAGCAGTGACCTGCCTGGCTCCTTCCTGTAAGTCCAAGTGGGAACTACTGAGCTTCCTGCAGCTGCTACTGAGAGTGACAGAATATGTCATGGGAGTGCTGCAACCTCATGCCTCACGTGTCCGGCATGAGGCTGCAGCATTTATAGAGCCTCCCAATTCCTTACAGCACTGCTCCTTGGGGACAGCAAAACATGGGTTTCAACACATGAAAATAGGTTTTCAGGGGAGGTCACAGGGTGAAACTAGCATCTGATAAATACCTCTCTAGTGCCAGATGCTTCTATGTGTGCATCTCATTTAATGTTCACCCAAACCCTTTGGCGTGGATAACTCACTTCCCCAAGGAGAAGTCAGATGCTCAGACTGCCATTTTTTTTTTTTTTTGAGACGGAGCCTCAAGCTATCCCCTTGGGTAGAGTGCCATGGCATCACAGCTCATAGCAACCTCCAACTCCTGGGCTCAAGCGAGTCTCCTGCCTCTGCCTCCCAAGTAGCTGGGACCACAGGCG
>CAUYQV010062338.1:0-18522 GCA_963574575.1 Galagoides demidoff
TATCTCCTCATATCTCTTGAAAACCAGGATACTTACTGGCTGAGCAAATGAACAGTCCATGCAGAAAGGTCAGTTATTACCCCATTTTTTGCAACAGAACTTGCTGAGGACTCCTATTATGGTGGCATGCAAAACCCCTTAAATGGAGGAGAAGAAGCTGTCTCCATTGGTAATGAATTGTGCAATGTATGAAGACAATACTTAGGAAGAAAGGCGATCCATTAATCTAAACTTTACAGAATTAACATTTAAAAAACCCAGGTGTTAGCAGTGACCTCTGAAGTAGGAAGATGGAATCAGGTGGTGTTGATATTTAAGTCCTTAGCTTCTCCACTTTTGTGAACATCTACTAAGTTTATAATTGAATAACCTTAAATGCCTAAGAAATCACAGATGCCTTTAATGGTCCCACAATAGTGTATAGTTTTATAACTATTCAACTATTCCATGATTTTATGGATCTTGTATGAAGCTGAAAGGAAGAAAGTAACTGGAGTTTTAACTACAGGACAAGCCTTATGCTATAATTGAATATGAAGCCCAGAGACATTTTATTTTTATTAATGACTGTGGGTGTTTTATTGCTTTTGTTTATAATTAGGATTTGGGGACTGCTAACTGGGTTCCTCCTTCCATGAGCTCAGACCTGAAAAATCTCTGGGATGTTCTTGTTAATTGAATGTGTGAAGCCACACTCAATGGGGAAATATGGTTGTTAAGGTTTAGCTATCTGTTTGGAGAGTCTTTTCTGTTGGTTGGGCAAAAATTATTTCTAAGACTGTCAGCTCATTGGATCAAACTTTAGCATTTTAATAGAATGGTTTGGAGAGCTCCCACAGCCTGTCTGTTACCCATGTGCCAAGCTCCCCTGTTGGCTGTTGTCATGCAGAGAAACTATTGGTAGGATCTGCAATTTGGGGTGAGTCCATCAGTGTTTGGAAGAATTCACTTTTCCAACTGAGAAGCATTGGCTGTGCAAGGGATGCTGTGGGACAGTTAATAGCCTCTCTCTCCTCTGTTTGGAGTGATAACACTACCCCTGGACCACTCAAAAAATATTTAGATACCAATCTGGCTACAGCCATTTTCTCATCCTGTGTGATACCACATGCACTGCTCTGGAAAGAGACTCGTTCAGCATAATAAAAGCAGCAAGAGGTAATTTGGTGGCTTGCTTTGAGCAGGATTTCCACAGGCCCAGATACTTTTAAATTACAGACAAAATTCCCCAGATTCTGCCAAAGTTTTGTGCCAAAGTCATCATAATTATACATCTCTGAGTGCTTGTTCCTGCCAGCAATGAATTAATGAGATGATATTACTTATAATCCTTGAATACTATGAAAGGAAAACAGAAACAGGAATAAAATAATAATGAGCCGGGGTCTCATTATAGAGGAAACAACAAAATGGTGAGCCGGGCCTCATTAGAAAAGAAACCACCAGTTTCAATTGTCCAGAAGAAAGTTCAGCTGGCCTCAGAAAACGAGAACAAAGTAAACGTCGTGTCTCCATGAACACAGCACTGAGGGAAACGGCACAAGGGTGGACGAGGTGAGCCACCTCTGCCCATTAGCAGTGACGTGTCCTGTCCCAGCACCGCCGTGTCCACTGGGGCAGAACGTTCTCTACCTGATCTCTACCATCTCCCAGGGAACAACCTGCAGCCTTCCTCGGCTAGTCCTCGCCACTCTGTACCCTAGAGACCAGTCGAAAACCTTCCCCTCGTGACCTGAGTGATGTTTAGTTAATTTTACCTTCTCGATGTGATACAGAAGTAAACATTGGACAGGATGGGTCAGTTAAAACTACTCTGGCTCCAGAAAACCATTACGAAGCCAAGTGAGTTTGGGCAAGTTCTTTCTTCTCTCTGAGGTTTTTTCTTCTTTTCAGAGATAAGAAGGACACATCTGTGACGACCAACGGCCTCCTGACTCTGTGGATCTAGAGTCTCAGAATGCAGGAAGGTAAACACATTTCTTCAAAAAAGAAAACTGCAATAACACTTTTCATGTATCATGAAGGCTAGGAATTGCCCATATTTTCATTGTTACGTTTATCCTTGCATCCTTTTTAATTACAACTAGATGAATACTAAGGAGATGAGTGGATAAATAGACGGTAGATGGAGGGATCAATACATGCAAATAGATGGATGGATGGGTCGACGTGATAAAGGGATCACGGGCAAGCCACACTGCGGTGTTTTTTACTGGCAGAACCACTTTACCTTTGTGGAAGGAGAACATGTTTCTTGTGTCATTTTAAAGAAACTAAGTCCTTTATCAGACTGCCCAACTGTATGTTAATCATTATTAAATCATAAAGGTCTCTACCTGCCTCCGGACAGGACTTACACAAACCAATAAATGTATTTGGTGTCCTGCCAAATGAATGTTTTTGGTCCAAGTATTTTTTTTCTAACTAGTATGCAAGTATATTATTGTATATTGTTAGTATACAAGTTGTTGCTTACAGTTATGCAGGACAGTTGCTTTAGAGACTGTTCCAGTGTCACATTCAGCAAAGGGACCCAGCCGGGCAGCAGAGCAGCTCGCCGAGGGTGGTGCCTTCTCCACATGTCCTCTTAAGACCTGGCCTGACCAGTCACTGAGTTCAACTGTGGGAAGACCACCCTATATACAATCAGCTTCTTCCTTGCCGTTATTTCTGTCATTTAGAAAGTTTTTCATGTTTAGTTTGTTTCAGTTAGGCCCAGAAAAGCAAACACAGGGGATGACCCATGGCCCATAACAAGCAAGGTGGCCAATATGAAATAACCAGCCATCCCAGGACCCAGGGCTGTGGAGGTCACACCAACAGCAACAGTTACCAGAAGCGTGCATGTAAGGGCCTCGCTCCTTTTGTGTCTAAATCTGTCCTGTGGCTTACACAACTAGAATCCTGATGGATTCTTTGTTAGAACAAGATTTTAATTATAAATACTGCTGTGCCATTATAGCCATGGGATCAGTCTAGACTCCGGCAGCCAGGAAGGCCTCTCTGAAGAGGCCATCCTGAAGGCCACACCTGGCAGAATCGACAGCTGAGCAGGAGTGGAGAGAGCAGCCTTCCGGGCAGAGACGTGGAGGGCAGAATGTGAATCCTGGAAGCCTTGGTGCATGTCCTAGGGAAGTCCTACTGAGAAAAGCCTCAGAAAAACACCCATCATCGTGACCTGATTAATTTTACAAAATGTGACAAGAGACTCCAGATAGTGTGAATCTAATGAGCTTTTGTGTTAATAAAAACTAAAAACTGATAAAAGCCAGTCACCAGATATACCACAGTGTCTTCCTAATGGAGACACAGTAATTATTCAAAGGCCCCTCATTTAACCTGTTACCCCCCGATCTAACTCTGAAGACAAGCGTAGAACCCTCCTGAAAGTGGCGCCCGGTTACACATCTCATGTCACTAAGGACTCTGGTGAGCATTGGGATGGCATGACATTTATTTATTTTTTAAATTATACATTTTTTAAAATTTGAGTTAGTATGAAGGCACATAAAGTTAGGTTACATCGTTTGCATTTGTATAATCAAGTCTGAAGTCTGAATTGCATTTGGGTCCCCTGCCCAGGAGGTGCGCCGTACACCTGCATTGCACCTTGCTGAGCTCTTCGGCGTCCCCCTCACCCCTTACTGAGTTTAATTGTTTTTCTCTCATGAGGGCCCATAGTTGTTAGTCTACTAGTTTCAGATTAGCACTGAGTGCATGGGAGGCTTGCTTTTCCATTCTTGAGATACTTTATTTGGGAGAATGTTCTCCAAATCCATCCATGTTAATATAAAAGATACAAAGTCTCCATCATTTTACGGCTGAATGATACTCCAGTGTACACATATACCACAATTAATTCCACTCATGGGTTGATGGGCACTTGGGTTGTTTCTACATCTTGTGGTTGTAAATTGAGCTGCTATAAATATTTGAGTGTAAATGTCCTTATGGTAAAATAATTTGTTTTTCTACTGGGTAGAGAACAAGATGTTTAAACCGTGATGAGGGCCTGTTTCCCCCCACTGAGTGCTGCACCCCCCGGTGGGCTCTTGCTGAATTGCATCTATGTAACCCCACATCCTCACCCCCGCCCATGCTGGAACACCCCATGCTGTCCTGGGGATGCCTGGGGAGCTCACCCACGCAGGTTAGCTTTGCCCCAACATGAGCCATTGACAGAGCTATTCACGTCAAGTTCACAAGAAAAAGGTTGCCTGAGACCTACCCTGGGTCAACAGCACAATGTTTCTTAACAGAAGATCCTGCTAAAAGAAATGTGAAATGAGCCCATTTAGCTTTATAGCTTTATAGCCCCAAAGAAATGCAAGGTATGTGCTGCCCTCCCGGATCCTCTTTTGTCTCCTCTTCCTCCTCTTCCTACTCCATGTTAAACATAAAGAAACAAACCCTTAATGATTATTTATGAAGATTTGCCCAATATGTTTCAGCAGGTTGCCATGGAAACACCGCACCCTGGGTAACAGTGCCTAATGTCCCAACTGGCTCTCAGAAGCAGACGCTGAAATAATAACAACAAGAAAATAAACATGTTCCGAATTCTTGAGTACAAATGGCAGAGATTTGTGTGAGGGCTGCTGCTTCGTGGCACATGTCTTCTGTGAAAGCAGGGCCCAGAGCTTCCCAGCTCCGGTGGAAGCAGCTTGCAGACACTTAAACCTGACGGCACAGAACAAATTGTCTCCAGAAGTTCACAACATGTAAATTAATTAAGTTGCAGACACTCGGAACACAGAACACCAATCTCCAGAGAAACAAAGCTCACTGCAATCTGGGGCCATAAAATGCCAGCATTTGCTACAGAAATCTGTGTACTGGGGGAAGGTGCCCTCCTGACACGTCTGGCAGGGGATGAGTCAGGACCCTGCTGAAGAGGCAGAAGGGGAAGGCTGCTTTCCTTCAAAGACACAGAAGAAAGAATTTCGTGGAAATGGTTGTATTTAGGAGCTCTGTTTGTCAGGAGAAAGGATTCCTGGATGAATTGGTTTTTAACTACAGGAAAGAGAAAAAGGACAAAAGTTGTAGAATGGAGTCTGATGCTCAGCACGCAAACAAACTGGGAGGTTTTCAGACTCGAACTCTGCATGGCTGTCACATGACAGTATGGTCTGGTCCTAGCCTGAAAAGTGCCCCCTCACATTGGGAAAAGCGCTTCTGCTCTGCTCTGGACAGTGTCACTACGGGGTGTGGGGGTGCCAGGGCCCACACTGAGACCACAAACACTGACCCTCAACACGTACAAACTATAATTTTGGACTTAGAGCTTTTTGACCCAGGGACACATTTTAGTATGTTCCTCTGAAGGTATTATAGGTATTATAAAAAAAACAAACAAACTTTTTTTTCCCCTCAGGAGTAAATGACAGTCCTGGGTGTGATGACCAAGGACTGTGAAGTCCCACTCTACTGTGCAGTCCACCTTCGAATTCAGGAAAAACTCAATATCTGGCTTATAAAATCAGAATTTGCAAGTTAGACCCACATATACTGTTGATATTTGTATGTGTGGGGGACCCAATAGCCTGATTGATTCTTGATTACACACAAGTTGGAGTACAGAACAAACATATTGGACTAAAAATTAGGAGCCACGAATTCTACTTTTCTTTCTTTCTTTCTTTTTTTTTTTTTTTAAGAATTCACCTTTCTTTTTTAAAAGAATTCTATCTTTTTAGTTCTCCTCCCTAATATTGAAAAGGTGGATGATATCAATTTATCCTGATGATGTCAGTGGTCTTGTATAAACTAAAGGAGATAATGGATGTGACAACATTCAGAAATCAAATAGAATTAACAAGCAGGAAGGAATATTTTTCCTAATAGGGCCAGACTCAGAGAATCACAGAATCTAAGTATTGAGTGGGAGCCACATTTTCTGTTTGAAGATACTTCTCAATTCAAGGAAGTATTACAGCCATCCATCCATCCATCCATCCATCCCTCCATCCATCCATCCATCCATCCATTCATCCACCCACCCATCCATCCACCCAAACATACATTCATACACCCACCCATCCATCCATCCATCCACCCACCCATCCATCCACCCTTACATACATTCATACACCCACCCATCCATCCCTCCATCCATCCATCCATCCATCCATTCATCCACCCACCCATATATCCATCCATCCATCCGCCCATCCACCTACCCACCCATTCCTTTCATCATTTATCTACACACTGCAGTTTTTATTGAGCACCTGCTTCTCGCAAGGCACTATGCACTGGGTTTGGGTGCTCAGTGACAGAATATGGGTCATCCCTGTCCTCATGACTCCCAGAGGGGAAGACAGATAATAAATCAACACTTAGAAGGAAAAAGGAAGATTGAGAATAGTGGCATCACCCAGCAGTGGAAGGTTCTGGGGACCTTGGCAGAGAAGGGCCAGGGAAGCTGCAGGTGTGGCAGCTTCCACCTAACATGCCATGCCAGTGAGCAGAGGAGGCCTGCTGGAATCGGAAAGGAGAGGAGATTATCTAATATCCTTTAAAACAACTCAGTTTCCATAGTTTTCACCAAATCTGTATGACCTCACTAGGGAAAATCGTTAGCAGATAATGTTAATTCAAAAATATTTTCAAGTAGCATAAAATGACCCACTTTTAGTATACAAGGTACATATTCAATATCTTACAATCTTATTTGTGTCGTTAAATTCCTGGCACACAGGTCTCAGTGTCTGTGACATGTGACTACATTATCTCACCTTACAAAAGTTTTGTAGATGAGATTAAGATTATGGGTCTTGAAATGGACACAGCTTCATCACATGAGCTCCCCCAAGTGAGAGCTGTGGCATGAGAGGGAATCAACCCCACATCCCTCACTCTGAGGAGGGGGTAGGGAGTGGCACTTATGTGCAGAAGATGAAGCCGCCTGGAAAAGCTGGGATTATCCTCAGCACACAGTGAACTCCAAAGCAGAGAGCTGGTCTCAACCTCTGTCTCAAAGAACTGAAATCTGCCAACCCCAACCATCCAAAGGATTGAGCCTGAGGAACTGGACCCTCCCTCCTCAGGGGGCACCTGGAGTGAAGGTATGCCACCTGCAGGCAGCTGAATTTTAGCCCAATGAGACCCAGGCTGGATTAACTTGTGGAACTGTGAAATGATACAGTGGTGCTGTTTGCACTGCTACCTGGGTGGGTGTAATGAAAACCTAATAGATGCAACATTCTGTGTGCAGAAACACAACTTAAGTTTGTCAGAAGTAATGTCCTTTCCTTTCCCACCCCCCTCCAAATGAAGTTGGGGCAGAGAAACAGGCTAACAGTGAAGGTGATTGCAGGTCCTTTGATGTGTAGCCCTTGTCCTACCCAGCAGTCATGGGCCCACTGTCTGATCTGTCGCCGTGACTCCTCCAGCACAGGGGATGTTTTAGAGGGGCTGAGACCACGATCATTATCACAACATCCTTACCTTTTACTCAGGCTAGAAAATGGAAGACATTTGCTGAGTGTTTCTTATGCTACCGGAAATGTTTGGCTTTTAGAATTTACCTTTTATTATTAGCTTCCAAAGCTTTCCATTTCTCCCAACAGTAAATGTTGTAAATAAACATAACAGAAAGGCTTGTTTCAGCTTAACCCTCAGAAATGATCAAAATGACAAATTGCTGGCGTGTAAACTGCACATGCTGAAGTAGGTAAGTTCAGGTGTCCCGGCGGCACTGACAGATCCACAGCCGCCCAGTGTCTCAGAATGTCCTGATAACCAAAAGCCATTGCTCCCGGTGTGAAATGTCCTGTATTTCTAAGCAATGGCTTTGTGGACCTTCTTCCCAATCCCTCTAATTACATTTCTGCCCTGTTGCCCTCAGTGGCCCTGCTCTTGCCTCACCTGCAGGACATGAGGAGGCTCCTTTCTCTTCCACCTCCCCTGGCCTCCTGCTATCTCAGAGTGGGATATGCTTCCAATGCCTGACTGGGTCTGGAGGCCACACCAGTGCCACAACAGTGCCCACACCAGTATCCACACCAGTGCTCACACCAGTATCTACACTAGTGCCCAGACCAGTGTCTACACCAGTATCCATACCAGTGCTCACACCAGTATCTACACCAGTGCTCATACCAGTGTCCATACCAGTGCCCAGACCAGTGTCCACACCAGTATCCACACCAGTGCCCACACCAGTGCCCACGCCAGTGCCCACACCACCAGTGCCCACACCAGTGCCCACGCCAGTGCCCACACCAGCGCCCACACCAGTATCCACACCAGTGCTCACATCAGTGTCCACACCAGTATCCACACCAGTGCTCACACCAGTATCCACACCAGTATCCACACCAGTGCCCACACCAGTGCCCACACCAGTGCCCACACCAGTGCCCACACCAGGGTCCACATCAGTACCCACACCAGTGTCCACACCAGTACTCACTCCAGTGCCCATACCAGTGCCCACACCAGTGTCCACACCAGTACTCACTCCAGTGCCCACACCAGTGCCCACACCAGTGTCCACACCAGTATCCACACCAGTGCTCACACCAGTGTCCACACCAGTGTCCAGACCAGTGCCCACACCAGTGTCCACACCAGTGCTCACACCAGTTACCACACCAGTGCCCACACCAGTGTCCACACCAGTACACACTCCAGTGCCCACACCAGTGCCCACACCAGTGTCCACACCAGTGCCCACACCAGTGCTCACACCAGTGCCTACACCAGTGCCCACACCAGTGTCCACACCAGTACTCACACCAGTGCCCACACCAGTGCCCACACCAGTATTCACACCAGTGCTCACACCAGTGCACACACCAGTGCCCACACCAGTATCCACACCAGTGTCCACACCTGTGCTCACACCAGTGTCCATACCAGTGCTCACACCAGCATCTACACCAGTGCCAACACCAGTATCCACACCAATGCCCACACTAGTGCCCATAACAGTACCCACACCAGTACCCAGATTGGTGTCCAAATCTGGTCACCCTGGTATTCATACCAGTGCTCATCCCAGGTGCCATTACTCTGCTTTTATCAACTTGGCTAAGCCTTAGGCTGGAAACATGCAAGTACAGATTTTAGCAGTACGTGCATCTCAGTACATCAATTTAAGCTGGGATTCCCCTTACATGTGAACTTTGAAACTGAAAATTGTCTTTTATGTTTCTGATTTAGATTTCCTTTTATTTCCTTGAAAATGCTCAGAGGGGAGGATTAACGAAGTTTATGTTTTCCTCTTGGCAAAACAACCAAGGCATCATCGCACATCTGCACTGCTTCCTCAGATGCATCCTCCTGGCTCCTGCTCCTGTCTTCACAGAGGTCCTTCCTCAGGATCATGGAGCAAGTCCTCCACCTGCCCTCCTGGCCCAGAGACAGGTGGAAAGCACAGGGAAGCCTCTGATGGCAGAAGCACTCACCAAGTCCAGGATAGCCATTCTGTCTGGGAAGGTGATACAGGGATTAGCCTGAGAGCTAAGACCCTGCTGGTTATGCCCAATGTCACTTCTAAGGCCAGCAGTTCCCTGTTGCCCTTGTAGTCCTTCAGAAAGGCCCTTGGACACCTCAGATGAATTCACATCTCTTGGTCTCTTCCATGTCACCTGGGAGTCAAAAGAATCCCAGAGGAAAAGAGCAGCCTCTGTTTTTGTTTCTGTTTTTCTAAATCCCAGAAGATTTAGAAACATCCCGACGAAGGAGAGGGTCCTCAGATAGAGTCACTGTGGGGAGTGTGGCCCACTGGGCGGCCACTGGTCAAGGCTTTCTCAGTGGGAAGCTGAGCCATGCTGCCTACATGTCCTGAGCTAGACATGTGGTGGATGTCAGCTCTCGTCACCAGCACAAGTGACCACCCAGATAGCAGCTGCAGAGTCTAACTGAAGCCACCGGTGGACAGTCTGGGAAAATATGAAGGTTGAAAATAATGCTGCTTTCTCCCTGATGGTCTCTAGATTCAGATTTGTGATGGGCAGGAGGTCCTCGTATAGTTATATCAGTGAGGGTGCCTACATTAAAAATATTCAAATAGGCCTCTAACTTCTACTCTCTCCCCTCAAAAATTCTTAAACTCAACTTTATGTAATATTTATTTAATTCAAAACAGAAGGCTAAAACTCTCAGAGGTTTCTCTGGACTTTCTTTATCATTGTCATCTCTGCTTCTGTTTTCCTCCAGAGAAGGGATCCTTCCATATGGTTATTTTTCCCTAGCCCAGCAATTTCCTGTTTGGGTTGGGAGTTCAGTACAGTGAGAGTGTCAGGGGTTAATTTCTAGTACAGTTCAGGGCATCTGGAAGAGAAGGGATGCTGCCTGCCAGCACCTTCAAGGATAACCATTCCCAGCAGGTGGTGGGGCTGGGGTGCTTTGTACAACAGGCAGTGGGTAACAGTATTGTTGAATGATCCAAGAAGCATGCCAAACTCAGAAGGTAGATTGCTGACGCAGAGACAATTTCCTTCCTTCCTGGAACATTGATCAGTAAGTTGCCTGAGGGTGTTGTGGGCATGGTACCCCCGTACAAATCCCTGCAAGTTGCTTTCTGCAGCAATACAGACCAGTACTCAGCCATCAAGGTGAGTCCTGAGAAAAATGGAAGTATAGATTTATCTTTGGGTTTGAAAACCCCACTGCTAAAAATGAGCTGGAGAAGAGAAAGTTAGGGTTTGAATGAATGACAATATTTCTATTGTTTTTTACTGATTTCAAGACTCTAAATCCCATATACTTTGAAGGTTTTCTGATACATGCAAGTGTGATAAAGAAAAATTGCACATCAGAAATAAACACATCAAAAATCTTGCAAAATCTACTCTTTGAGACTATTCATTAATTAGTTGCTTTAAACAATGAGCTCAACTATTTGTTTAGAGTAAGGCTCAATCATGGTGACATGAAACTCTTGTGACAAGCAGCTACTATCTGAGTGAGTGAGGGAACCTGCCCACAAGTTAGTGCCTTCCAACGCAAAGTCTGCAACCTTATGGGAGTCTTGGAGCTGATCTAAAGAAAAGGAATACCACCTCTAAATTGATGTCGCTCTCCATCCAAAAATGAAAGCTCTTCGATCAATACTGGGGGTGTTTTTTGTTTGTTTTTTAATACTCTGGAAAGTGTATATTTATATATATATACACACACACACATATATACATGTCACTCTCCACCCAAAAATAAAAATCCCTTTAATCAACAGTGAGGGGTGATTTTTGTTTGGTTCTTAATACTCTGGAAAGTGTATATGTATACACACACACACATATATACATATATACATGTGTTTTTCCACCCTAAAAGTCCCTTTGATCAACCGTGGCAGTGGTTTTTGTTTGTTTTTTAATACTCTGGAAAGGGCAATATGGGAGGTTGGTTCAGGAGATGAGCCCAGGGCAGTGGACGCTGCTGCAGACCCCTCCCTGTCCACATGTCTATGCTGAGCAAACCACCATGTCAGTTCCCAGCCCTGCCTTGAGATAGAAAGACTGTGAACCTACCATCCCCTCATGCCTCCCCAGACAGGTGTGAAAGCACCACAGCTTCTTCTAAGCAGGTTTGGAACAGAAACTAACAAGACAATGGTGGCCACAGTGCTTAGTAGCTGTGAGGTGCTGCTGACAAGCCGATGCTTTGGAAGCCACACTGTTTATTTCTAATCACAAGCTCCTACCAAGTCCCACCTGTATGTGTAGAAACTTCTGGCATTTCCTTCAGGGAGACTGGAAGGGGTAGAAGATAAACATTTTTCAATCTAGACATTCTCTGTTTTCAATAATTGTGTTTGTGAAACATCACTTAACACCTTAGGTAAATCTGAGAGAGGGTGGATATATATGTTTATTTCTTAAGGATCACCCCAGCATGAACCGAGTGCTGTCACTTTTAAATCCCATTACACGTGATTATGTAAATTATCAAATCTCATTAGTAAGACTGGTAACTCTTTCTTCCCCACTTAACTGTTCACTCCTTAATTTGAGCATTCATATAACTATAATTCTAATGTAATTTCATTGATTTTAATTTCAATGAGATCATAATTTCAATTGTATTCCCGATTAAAATAATTGAGTCCATAGTCAGTTCTACGGGATAGGCAAGGATCCCACATTTCTGCCTAAATAGTTAGGAATGACACATTGCATAAATCCTAAGTGTCCATTTGGTGAGTTTGGAGTACTGTGGAATGAACTTTCATGAGAAGGGCAAAGAGGAGATAAAATGTATACAACCTGAGAGGGTCAGTGCCCCAAATTCTATCAACTCTGCACCCTTCCCTTAAGGATGAGACTGATGTGACAAATGATGTGCTTCGATGCTCCTTTTTAGACTATTCTACTGCTGCCTGGATATAACAGGGTGAAGAGTTTTCTAAGCTCATGTCTAAGGCAAGGAGACTCCTAGCTACCATGCAGGTTACTCATGAGCCAACAGCTAATAAAAAAAGTCAAAACTGGATTCGGGAAGACACCATGGAAGCATTTTCTACCCTTCTGGACTGAAGTTATATATGCTGACAGTCCGGGAGTCATGATTTGGCCAAAGGAGCCATAAATACATATATTGGGTTATATACATATATATGTACAAGTAGATATAAATTGCTATGAATGTTTACAGCTCTGAAGAACAACAACAACAAAAAAGAATCACAGAATTCAGATTTCTTTTCTGATATCAAAGCCAATAATTTGTGGTTTTATGTAAGATGTTCCAAATTCACCAAGGTCATTGGTATCTACAATAAATGTCATTGTATTGAAATTCCTACAATTCATTTTGAATTTTACATCAGATACTGGTTCAATGGAGAACCATTTTGACCTGTTTTCTGAAAGAATAAGAAATTATTTAGACGATAAGTGAGCATCCGTCTCAAAGAGTACATTCAAAACAGATTCACATTTCAAACTTTGTCTTGAAAGGATACTGGCAGTTACTTCTCCTTTCTTGTATATGGTACAATACAAATTTCAGAAATTGCTTTTTGAAAAAAGTTATTCCTTGCTATATAGTCACAATTTCTTTTTAATATTCTTTTCTTTGGCTGGAAAATGTCCATATTTTAAAAACTCTTTCAAAGCTTCTGGGATCTCTGCAGCTTACTTTTAAAATTATGACTGACATTTTATAAATTTTTTCTAGATATATGATTTATTTGCTTGCTGGGCCTTCTTCATAAAACAAAGGAAGACCCTGGCATCCTATTAATACTTCATGGTTAACTCAGATGGGATTGTGCTGCTCTTCTGGGACATCAGAACTGGTGCTGGAGCACTGTTCCTGGAGCACTTCTCTTCCAAATAGCCATTTTGAAAACAAAGAACACACTGACTTGAGTCATGCAATATTCCTATGTTCATACCAGATTTATGGCCTGAAAAGCCTAAGTATTCCTTTGGCAACCTGGAGTATATAGCTTGAGAAAAGGCTGTGTTAGAAGTCCTTGGACTGATGAACAGAGGTCTTCAATCACCAGAGTGAAAAGTACTCAGCAGGTAACAGAATTGTCCAGGGCCCTGTGTGTACACACCCTTCCCCAAGTACCATGTGTCACCTTGTTTGCAGTACTCACTCCTCAGTTCACCTGGTGTTCATCTGCACCTGTCTCTCATTCTGGCTTTCCGGTCTCTCCCAGGCCTACTTTCCTTTTACTTTCTTGGTCTATGCTTGTTTAGGATTTATCCCTGCCTCTGTGCTACATCTGTCAGGTCCACTGGAGCCTCTACTGTCTCTGCACACATCTTGGGTAAGGAAACTGATGGCCAGTGACCTCCTTTCAAGCAGCAGGATGCACATCTCCCCCCATCCCCTGTTATTCTCCTTAACTAAGGCTGAGGCACATATGGCAGATTCTGTGCATAAGCAAAAAATGGTCCAAGATCATTAACCTAATAACAATAGAATAACAGTATTGATCTAAGGAAACATGATCAATTTCCACTGATATGAGATAGAATTCATATAGTCTTCTCTACAGTAGTTTATCCATTTATTAATATATTTTTCAATTGAGCATCTGGTCATATGTAAGTTGCTGACTTATTCAAACATTTAATCATTTATTTACTCATTCAATACACATCTATTGGGAATCCACTGTGTGCTTGGCACTGTGCTGGATGTGGGATTTCAACAGAGCAGATTTATATCCCAACCCTCATGGAGCTTCCTCTGTCAGTGGTTACAAGTGCAGTGGGAAATAGAGTACAGGAGGGCATCTGGATGGACAAGAATGAGGTAGCATTAAATTTTTAAAAGCACAAAGTGGGAAGGCATCAGAGAGAAGGTGATCAGTATGTGCAGACAAGAGAGGCAAGTGAGACTGGGGGCGAAACAGTACTTGCTGCTTGAACAGAGCCAGGAGCAGTGCTGATGTCTACCACCTACACACAAAATCCTCATTATATATGCAACTGGCATTCCATAAAGACAGGAGCAGTGGTCACAAAGAGCATTTGGGAAAATAATGTCCAAATTTGATGAACAATATAAACCTGCGAATCCAAGAAGCATATTAAACCTCAAGCACCAAAAAAAAAACCATGAAAAAGACTACGGAAAGACATGACAATCAAATTTCCCCAAAGCACTGATAAATGGAACATCTTCAAAGCAGACAGAAGGGGAAAGGGACACTATACACCCACATATACTGAAGACTACAG
The DNA here is from genome assembly GCA_963574575.1 of Galagoides demidoff. NCBI lineage: Eukaryota > Metazoa > Chordata > Mammalia > Primates > Galagidae > Galagoides > Galagoides demidoff. The sequence continues at coordinate 14,655 of CAUYQV010062338.1, forward strand.
GAATGGATGGCAGCAGATTTCTCATCAGAAACTATGCAAGCAAAAAGAGAGTGGAACATCTCTAGGGAACTTCAAGGAAAAAAGGCTATCTGCTAGAATTCTTTACCCCACAAAATAAGTTTAATAAGTGAAGGAGAACTTCTTGCTTTGTATAAAAGCTGAGAGAATTCCTGACAAGAAAACATGCACATGTGGTCTGACTACAGTGAGATTAGCTTAGACACCATTAACGGCAGGACCTAAAATAGGTGACTGAGAAAACTCTTTAGATATTGGGTGGAATATTCCAGGCAGAGGACCCAGGGTCAAAAGCTGTAGGTGGGAATGTCTCTAGCATGTTCACAAAAGAGCAAGAAGGAGGATGTGCTGGGAAATAAGGAGCAAAACAGGGAGAGGTAAAATAGCATCTGAGGGGTAACAAGGGGGAAGATTTGTAAGGCTTTCTTGGAAACTATAAAGTGTTGACTACTCTGCTTGAAATGGAAAGCCACTAGAAGGTTTTATGGAGAAAACATGTAGTATAGGCTTGTATGGGGACATATTAAGCCAGTAAAGAAATAGAAATAAGAGAACATGAGGTTGAGGAGGGAACAGAAAGAAGGGCATCAACCTGAGCTTTTGTAATTATTATGATAGAGATCCAAATCAAAATGGTGGTAATAAATGAAGGTAGAGTTCACAGGATTTTCTGGATTAATACTGTGAGTGAGAAAAACCAAAGTTGTGACTAGACTGTTTGACCTGAGCGATAGGATGGACAGAGTCACCACCTGCTGAGACCAGGAAGGTGGTGGAGGGAGCTGCGTGCAGGCAGAGAGCCAAGGAGATGGAACGTTTGGTGCAGTTCATGCTTGGATGGTTATTTAACACCCCAGAGCAATGGCTGGGTAGACAGCTTTATCTAGGCTTCAGGTACAGAAAAAATATTTCTAAAGCACAGTTTTGACTGTGTCCAGATACAGTTCAAGCCACAATACTGAATGTGGTGAATTAGAGAAGAGAGACCACAAAGAAGCATTGCTAGACATGGGGAATGTGTGCATTCAAGTAGAGGGGACACTCAAGAAGCAGGAAAGGATTCCCAAAATATCCCCTAGGAAGACCAGGAGTGCAGAAACCTGGCATCCAGGAGGAGACTGTTTCCAGGGAGAAGGGGTGACAGCTGTGCCACTTGCAGCCACAGCCCCCACATACATGACACACACAGACAGATCAGATGAGTGTTGTGCACCAGTGTTGTGCAGAGAGCATGGCTTTGGGTGAGAAAAATGTGTTTTAGAACCAGTGCTCACACTACCACAGCAAAGTACACACTGTCCCATCAGAGATGACCACACATCACTTCCCAACACGTTTCCAACACTTCCCAAGGTAATCAGTTTTATGTCCCTTCTGCATCCCTTACAGCGAGCCAAAGTATGCTTTATGTTAGCCAGTGAAATGTGTCACATTTTTGGAAATGATTGAGGACTGTTGCATGATTTTCTGTGTTCTCTCTCCCTGAAACTATAATTAGGAAGCAGGTGTTGACAGGGAGGTGCCACCAGATTAGAATGACTGAGATGCTAAAACAAAACTCAGAAGTCCCAGCTTTAGGGAGCTGGTGCACCCTAGCTGAGCATGGATGGGAAATAAACCTTGAGGTAGGGTGCTGTCATCTCAGCAAAATCTGTCCTGTCTGGACTGGTACAATTTCCCATAGGACTATTGTGATAGGTAAAGAGAAGTTTGGAAATGTCCGGCATGAAGTGATAAACAGTGATCTTATCCCGAGAATATTTTAAAGTCTAGACCACATGTTTTTTAGTATCTCCCGAAGACTTCATGGGATTTTTGATTCATTGAGTCCAGGAGCACTTGTGGGGCAGATGTACCATGCTGGGGGCTTGCTGTTCAATTTCCCATTCAAACCGCAGGAGCAAAGACCAGGTTCACTGTGTGCTCTGTGGCATGAGGGTAACAGCTAACTGTCCATTTGAACTTTTTCCAGAGCAGGCTGAGGCTCAGTCACCAGCGGCTCAGCTGGCAGGGAAAAAACAGCCTTGCCAGGCCCGTCTGGAGGAGGATGTTCCCTGGGTCCTGGCTCCCAGAGTCAAGATGAGGAGGCATCACAAATACAAAGTAAACACGATCACATCCGTCTACTGAGGAATAGAGGAAAAACAAACCACAAGGAGAGCAGGAGAACACACCTCTCCATAAGTGGCAAGGAGACCCTGCCTGAACACACCGTCCTTTACAGGGTAACTGAGCTCTCTGGCTTTCCCGCCCTGTCCCCCAGCAGCATAGCCCGTCACCCCGCCTTTGGGGTAACTGACAGGTTGTGGTTATATACCGAACTTCTTAATAGGCATGCATCTTCCTCATGAACCTCCCCGAAGAACCCAGGGTGGTCAAAATTTGTCATTTTAATTAATGATAATAGACCAAATAAACCCAGGTCAGTGTAAGGTCACCAGGGGTTCCTCACTATCTGTTCCAACTGGGGAACAGACCCTGCTGTAATTTGGTTCCTACTCCCGGCCCTTAACCAGTCCCTTTGACCACGCCCCCCCCCCTTTGTCTTTAGTCTTACCACAGCTCCACTCTCTGTCAAGGAGAGAATTTGGGGGCCAAAAGGACATGTCTCTCCCTTGCAAAGCAGAAAGAGAGATGCTAGGGGCTAGGGTGGCATGTCTCCCCCCTTAGGCTTGGCAGCCCCAGAGGATGGGACGGGTCCTGTGTGTCTGCACCACGATGCTGCTGGAGCAGAGGTGCATTGAGGGCCTGCTGGGGAGCCTGGAGGTGCTCGGTGAGGGCACAAGAGATGGTGCCGAAGCCAGGCCGGCACTAGCCAGCAGCCTCCATCCTCTCCCTTCCCTTTTCCCCATCTACTGACCACCACCTCTCCTGCAGCTCCCCTCCACCTCGGTGTGCACCTTGCACACAGAGAGTGCCCGTAACGCCACAGGCCACATCAGAAAACATCCTCAGTTCCCTGTGCTGTGGATACAGCTCTCCCAGCTGGCTGGTCCTTCAGGGCAGCTGTGGCTTGTGGGGCTGACAGGTGCATCCTCCCTGAGATGGCAGCCTCCAGAGGCTTTGGCTTTGGGAACTATGGCTGACAATCAGGTTTGAATTGGTCTCTTTGTGACCAATTCTGTGGCCAAATAACCCTGCCTGATGGGCCCATCTATTAACTCCCTGCTGCTGTGAAAAGGAAGCCACACATAAGTCCCTGGAATAGCATCTTCAGAACAGTGATTAGGAGGGATGGCCATGTCCACCAGGCAACACTCCCCTCTGAAGGGTGTGCTGGGTAAAGACACACCTCACTCACATTAAAGGTGAATCAACATTTGGATGAAATAGCTGAGCTCTCAGGCTGTGAGTATCGTGTGGTCTAGAGAACACCTCAGCCCAATCTCTGAGCTGGGACTGAATCCTGGTATTCTGCAGCCTTGCACACTCACTAATCACAGACTAGAGGTACACTCATTACTCACAGATGGAAGGAGCACTCATTGATCATGGGCGGGAGGCACACTCACTGATCACAGACAGGAGGGACACTCACTGACCATGGATGGGAGGGACACTCACTGATCACAGACGGGAGGGACACTCACTGACCATGGATGGGAAGGACACTCACTGATCACAGACGGGAGGGACACTCACTGACCATGGATGGGAGGGACACTCACTGATCACAGATGCAGGGACACTCACTGACCATGGATGGGAGGGACACTCACTGACCACGGATGGGAGGGACACTCACTGATCACAGATGGGAGGGACACTCACTGACCATGGATGGGAGGGACACTCACTGACCATGGATGGGAGGGACACTCACTGATCACAGATGGGAGGGACACTCACT
>CAUYQV010062339.1:0-27491 GCA_963574575.1 Galagoides demidoff
AGACAGAGCCTCAAGCTGTCCCCCTGGGTAGAGTGCTATGGCATCACAGCTCACAGCAACCTCCAACTCCTGGGCTCAAGCGAGTCTCCTGCCTCTGCCCCCCCTAGTAGCTGGGACCACAGGCACCCGCCACAACGCCTGGCTATTTCTTGGTTGTAGCCATCATTGTTTTGAGCAGGGCCGGGCTGGATTCGAACCCGCCACCTTAGGTGTATATGGCCGGCGCCTTAGCCACTTGAACCATAGGCACCGAGCCCAGTTTTTTCTTTACTTTTGATATAATCTGGGTGGGCATCCTATGATTTTTCTGGGTTTTGAGGTTTGAGAAAAAACATTTTCATTCCCTTTTTATAACCAGTTAGGAATTGAAGCCCAGCTTCTTGTTAAGCAGACAGAGGACCTAAGAGGACCTCAAAGACCTTTCCCACTCCGTCCTCTTCCCTCCCAGTTCCCTCCTTTGATCGCAATATTCCCCCAGCCCAGTTCCTTTTTCTTCCCTAGGCTTCTTTCCAACACTTTCTTCCTTCCTTCTGTCCTTTCTGAATTCTCTTTCTACATACATGTGTCACAGAATAATTGGAGGGTTTGAGTCAGGGTCTTGGTTTCTGCTGCGTGCTATTACGTGACCTTGCCCAAATCGTTTGACCAATTCAGATCTTAGTTTTCTTGTCTCGAAAATGTGTGTGTGTGGGGGGTGGCTAATGACAGGGGCTCTATTTTGTTGAACGAGTTACTGTAAGGATGAGAGGAATCTGGGAGGGAAGGTGCTTTTGTGTGTAGAGGCGCCCAGTTCTACCCAGTTCTGGAGTTAGCTGCTGCCTCTTCTTCACCTGTCCTCCCTCCCAACCCTCTTCCAGCCTTTTTGACTTTCCTCTTGGTCCTTTCTTTCATTCTCCCACCTTTCCTAACGTTCTATATTTTAGTTATTTTTACACCAGGCATTCATGGGTAGGAGTCTCATAACAGTATGAAAATTTGTGTGTGCTTCAAGCATACGATTTTCTACGGGGTCTATAGCTTTTATCAGATTCTTAAGGGGGTATTTTCATGGACTCCCAAAAGTTATAAAATACTGTGATCTACATAGTAAAGGCTAGGTTGGTACTGGAAATTAAATAGTATTTCAGTTCTCTGAGAGGATTAAAAGCTAAAATGCTTCACCTCAATTACTCAGTTTGCTATACTGACGTGCAAACCATTGTGAAACAATTGGTTCAATTAAATTCATGACATTGGGAGCTTACCTAATATAAGGCACTATAAAGTTAATAACCTATGTTGTGGATGTTAGGTAGTATTGGTTTTTAACTAGTTGGTATTTTCAATCTTGTCCCTGAGATCACAAGTGTCAGCCAGCTTCTCTATAGAGCTCAGGGGTCACGCCCTGGCTTTTTTTTTTTTTTCAGGATATATGCTAAAGGGACCTAGGAAGTGGACTTAGTGGAGTGAAACCTTTCATGAACCAGCTTTCCCTAAAAATACCTTGAGCTTAATAGAACATCCTTGACATTCAAAGAAAGCGATTCTCAAAATGTCCTTTGTGGTATTGATAAAAACCAGCAGTCCTCTGAGCATTCACTGGGGAGAATCTTTCGATTACTTGGTCATCCTTTAGCTTTGTCTTGCTAGGCTCTTAGAACTGTGAAGTGGGAGATTTGGAGGGGTGGGTGATATGGAGAAGTAGTTTTTTGGCAATAGCAGAAAAGTAGAAGTAACTCTGGAGCCTGACAAGGATTAAAAATAGTAAGAGAAATGAAAGATGCTCAGGGTAAGAGCAGGACTCCTGGAAATTGGCCACAGGGGGCCATTTGAACCTTTGTCTAATTTTTTTCTTGGTATATTTGCATCAGAAACACACAAGTCACTGGAAGCTGTGTGTATGTACAAATTAGGGAGCTTGTGTTAAGAACTTGACCCTGCTTTGAAGGGTTCTGTGGCTATGAGCTGGCTATGTATATGCCCTTTGAGTCTTTGTTTCTCATGTGTGAAGTAGAAAGTAGAGTAACACCTGCCCAGCCTGCCTCATAAGAGCTTGTGAAGATCCAGGAGATAGCAGCTGTGCTATGAAACAGAAAGCCCCCTGCAGGGCGGGTCTGTCACTTGACAAGGGCATCCAGCGCTGCTCAGTGTTGCAACATCTGTAAAATGGGGCCCAGCCATCTGAAAATGAAAAGAAGTATTTTCTAACATGAATTTGTTTCTGCCGCATATGTTTTCAGAGCTTCTTCCTGCCTTCTAGATGTTTTTTAGGATCTGTTTGTCTACTGGGTATCTGTTCGTATCCAAAGAGTCGTGTAAGAGTTATGAATATTTTAACTATGTTCCTTAAGGTCTTTCATATTATTTTTTAAACAAAGAAGAAAGAAACATATTTCTATAGCAGACATTTTGCACACTAACAGTTATGATCCATCTGAATAGGGCAAATCTAGATCACAATTTTGGTAGGATTTTGTCGTGAGCGGTTAAAAAAATAGAATTAAAAATAAAAAAAGGCATTTGTTGCCCCCATTCCCTAGGAGAACGTCAGCACATTTAACCAGTGTGCATTCTTTCATATAGCCTGAAAATAGGTAGCTGTTTCTTTGATAGGCAGTGCCTACTGGCCTGCAAATAAGGTAAAAATTGTGGGTATGGAAAGGACAGTTCATACGAAGCCAGTGGAAACAGATGTGTTCACCATGTTGTATAGATGCCAGGATTTCTGAGTTCTACCTTAGCCAGACTGGTACGGAGACGTGGGCATTTGATGCAGATGATTGGGGGGTTTCTGGAGTGTAAGCGAACTTGGCAGAGATGACTAGAAGTACAAAGCTACATGGACGGAATGCTGTTACATTACTGAGGGCAAAACAGATTTAAAAATTATGAAAGTAGGAGAGTTTGAAAGGGGAATTGCACCAAATGCAGCCCCTTGAGTAGAGGGAGCGTAAGGAATAAGTGGAAGAGACACAAGTATCTTTGAGACAAATAAGAATCATGTATTGAGGTGGGGAAGGTGAGCACAGCAAATGGAGTTTACGCTTTCTGGTCTTAAGGGAGCATGCCGGTAGATGCCTGGAACCAACATAAATTTCCCTAGGGAAGAAAAACCGAAACAAAATGAAGATTGGTTTATAGCAGGGGATCCAAGAATGAGTGCAGTTGATGAGATACACAAGTTCACGGTCAGTTGGGACCTGCAGATTTAATTTTAGCAATAAAGTGGCCATATGTGTGAAGCAATTGTCTAGAATGTCATGCTGTAGTGGAAGAAGAAAGAATTCTTTCAGTGTGTCTGACTGGCCTGGAAATAAAATTGGGTTATTTTATCTGGAGACTGAGTCTTGCCTAGGCTAGAGTGCTGTGGCTCCAGCAACCTCAAACTCCTGGGCTCAAGTAATCCTCCTGCCTTAGCCTCCCAGGTACCTGGGACTACAGCCAGCTACCTGTACCTGGTTGTTGGGTTTTTTTTTTTTTTTTTTGGTAGAAATGATGGTGGGGGGGGAAGTCTCACTCTTGCTCAGGCTGGTCTTGAACTCCTAAGCTCAAGGGATCCTCCTGCCTCACCTTCCCAGAGTTTTACAATTTTAGGCAGCTGGCCAAACATTGAGATTTAAAGCTAGGAAGGATCTTCACAGTTATTTTATAGATAAACTGAGAATGACCAAAGCTGAAGGTCTCTGAGTGAGTCAGTGACAGAGTTGGGAGTGCTATTCCCATTGCTATCTCAGGGGCAGGACACTGCTGTTAGGCAGATACCTATTTTCAGGTTATATGAAAGAAACACCCACTTTAAGTTTGCTGATATTCTAAACACTTGTTCTCCCTAGGGAATGGGGACAATAAAATTTATTTATTTTTTAACCGCTCTCATAACCAAATCCTTTTCAGAATTTAGGAGTACCATGTATCACTTGTGTCATTTGAAGCTACATTATACATTTGCTCCATGGGACGTCCTGGACTCAGTATCAAACGTGGTCTTTACGTCAGCACGTTAGAAGTAAATTAAGAACTGGTGTAAAGGAAGGTCCTGTTAGGAACAAAACTGCCACAGGGAGAGGACAGCGTAAGACTCGGGGGTTTGTGTAAGAACTCAGTGGTGTGAAAAATTTTGCAAAAGACGCAGAACTATTTCATAGGTAAGACAGAAAGGAAGGTACCAGGAATAGTTATTATCTTCATTATTGTTATCAAACGATTATATGGCATTTCATCTTCAAAACCCTTGCAAACTTTAACTGTCAAATGTAGTTAAAATCTAAATTGCATGGATAGTCTGAAAAGCAGAGAGTTGAAGTTTGGTGAGACAAGGAGGAAATATTTTGGAATTCTTCTTTTCTGAAACGTTGCTAGAGTTTGTTCCGTTCTAGAGCAGCCGTCTTCCTTACACACACATTTTTAAAAAAGCCTCACTATGCTATACTTGTTCGTATAGCTATTGACTATGGTGGTAGATAAAGAAATAGGCACAATATGATAAATGTTGACTTATGGCATCAAAGGAAAGCAGCATTTGGCATTTTTTTCAGGTTCATTTTCAAATGCAATGTTTAAAAATGCATAGCTCTCCAATATAAATTACAGTAGACTCTCCCCCCCTTGAGATTTTCATGGCTATGATGTAAGAGCACATTTTGACTTTTTCAAAGGTACTGTGTCAATACAATGTTTGCAGTACTTTATTCTTCATGATGTAAATCTATATATCAAAATTAAAATGTAGGAAAGGCAGGGCGGTGTCTGTGGCTCAAAGAAGTAGGGCGCCAGCTCCATATGCTAAAGGTGGCGGGTTCAAACCCAGCCCTGGCCAAAAATTGCCAAAAAAAAAAAAAAAAGTAGGAAAGGAGCAAAAAACCACTTGAGTACTCTCCACCTAAGCATAAACCGGCTTCACAGTCACAATCGTAAGAGACATGTTTTTTATATAAAAATTTCTTTATTCATTCCTATAGAACCTCCTGCCTCTTAAGGACTGAATGCTATAATGTTCTTCGAGGGCCAGGATTTTTTTCTTTCCAGGTAGCACCTGTGTTTTCTGGAGTAGTTCCTCAATGGAAGAAATGACACTTTCATTCATGTAATGAGGTCCATTAACCAGAAGCCTTTTGTAAGGGTGTAATTTCAAACTTCATTATGGACTAAGGCAGCCACACTACCTGCTACTCAGGAAAATGTGCTTCTGTTGTGACTGCAGTGCACCTTACATTTTTAATGAGTCTTGTTAGAATATTTATGAATCAGCATCACCAGTAGGGGGCATCTGTCTTTCAAATGTGGGTCGCAAGTTGCAAGGATATTAGCTGACAGTTTCTCTGTCCTCACTTAATTTTTTCAATTTTTCGAAAATTTAATAATTTTTATTTGAAATATTAAAGGGGGGGGTCCAAGTGTTAGGTTATATGAATGAATTGTACAATTCTGAAGCCAAGGCTTTTAGAGAACCTGTCATCAGAATAGTCCACACTGTACCCTCAACTTTAGACTTTTCAATTAGAGAAATAAAATGTAAAGGTCCATGTTACAATCTGAAATCATTTCTCATTTAGGCCTAATCACTATCAAGGTGCAGAAAATATATGTGCTTATATCTCAGGAGTTTTTATCATGAAAGTGAAGTCTGAGTATGACGGTAACCAGCCGAATTCCACACTAGATGGGAATGAACATATAATATTGGTGCTTCCTTTTAAATAAAGGTCCACTCTGGAAAATTATGTGTTTAAGTAAGGCCTTGTTCTTGCTTAGGTTTGACTTTCAAAGTTAGAGTTGCTGATGTCCTCATAAAAATACTTCACATTGTAAAATTTAGTTCTGTCCACGGTATGTAGTGATTTTGTTCAGAATGGAAGCTACAGTCTGATTAGGAGGTAGGAGACCTGGGTTTTGCCTCTGATCCGGGGCCCAACAGTCCAGGTGTGAGTTCCTGCGGTAGGGTAGATGCTGCCCGTTGGCCGTCTCCTCCTAACCCTGACCCCAGAGTTCTGGACGTCTGGAAGGGGGGTTCTGACTATCACATGATACATGGAAAGGCTCGTAAGTGTAGGTCTGGCCACAAAAAGTGTATGTGCACCCACACATACACATGTGTGTGCAAACACGTGTCCACGTGAGATTTTCAAATAGGAGTATTTGTTTCAAAGAAGGATTAATAATTGTGACCTCGGATAGTACATTTTATCATGTTTCTCTTCAGATATTTCCAACATGAAGGTCCGTAGCAGTATATGTGTAATTTTAATTTACTCCGTACCTGTCATGAGAGAGGGAGCTGTGTTCTTAAAATCTGTGAAAAACACCATGACTGCTTCCTGTTAATCTTCAAATAATAGCCTGTTAGAAAGGAAAACCTTAGTGAGGAAATGTCTACACATCAAAGGCTCGGAGGACGTTACAGATAATGTTTTGCTTAACACAATTCCCTTTAATCCAGAGAGACTTCAATAGTTTCTTCCTCATAAGGTGCAGTTCTTCTAACTTGAATTTACTCTACCTTATCGCTAAGTTTTATGTGAAATGAGTATTTGTTACCCGTCGCTAGTTTGGAGCTTATAAGCCAACCCAGATCCACCTCACCGCCTGTAGTAAGTGCTGTAACAGAGGAACCAAAAGATGTCTGTTCCGGGGGAGGAATGGTTCCCCACGGCCTGCGGTGCTCACTTGTGCCCTGACCCAGTTATGGTTATGCTTGGATGTTGTCAGGACTGGGATGAGTCTCTAGCAGTTTCCTGCTGCTTTCCACACCCTGGGAGCCAAACATGAGAGCAGCTTCCTGAAGCGCTTCATAAATTATAAGCTAAATATTCAGATAACAGGTGTTTCATTTGTGGGAGGAACACTCAGGGCTGCGCAGCATCACTGCGGTGGCTGGAGACAGTATTTACATGCTAAGTACTTGCTCATCCTCTTCCTCCCCCTGCACTGTGCCTGGTTATTAAAAAGACTCGATGCATCTGCCAGCTGAGTGTGGTCCGCCGAGGGGCTTATTAGGTCCAGACAGTGCTTTAACATTTGGAATTGGTCATCAATACTTCCAACTTGGGAGAGTTCTTTTCAAAAGTGTAGATTTAGGGCTTATCATTTTTTTTTTTCTTTTTCAAATGAGGAGATTTGGTAACACTGCCCGTGATCTCACGTGGCAATGCCTAAGCTCCCCAGTCCTTCCTGGTTCCCTTTCTCTGCTTCACAGGGCCTTGCCTGGCCCCTGGCCACATTGTGTGTCCAGCTGTCATTCCCTCTAGAACCCATGAGAGGCCACAGTCAGAACAGTGTGTGCTTACTCCACTATCCGTGCATTTTGCCCCCTTATTTAACTTCTTGTACTTGTAGTTTTCTTTCTTAAAAAATAGGATTTATTTCTGGTACCTCTTGTTGATAATAACTTTGACAATTAGTGTGCATTATTAAGAGCGTTTCATTGCTGTTTTTTACTAGCACATTTTAAAAAATGATTTTGTTTCGTATGTTAAGATCAGCACTGTAGGAGATGCCGTTGTTTCTTTAGCCACAACTTAAATATGTTTGAAATGAGTTTGTATTTGCCACATGTCTTTTTCCTATAAAATTTTAAGTCCGAAGTCCAAATGTAACTTACATGTACATATTTAATATAAACATTATAATATGTACTTATATACACACTTCACTATGTAACGGATATACATAGTATTAATCCAGTACATGTTTAACTTTCAATGATTATAATGTGTTTTCTGTTCTTTAAATAACTTTTATAAGCAAGTTTAGGATCAACCAAAAACAAGGCCCCATGTATGGGGGTGTGAACTTCACTTGGATGGTTTTTCTTTTCAGAATACGGCAGGAGAATGATATGGTTGATTCGGCACCTCAGTGGGAAGCTGTATTAAGGAGACAAAAGGAAAAGAATCAAGCGGACACCAACAACAGGCGATCCAGACACAGATCTCGCTCGTATGTGGACTCTTTTTATACCTTGATTCAGAAACGCTGAGCTTTAAGTAGCTTGTGACCGCCTGGGTCTTCCAAAGTGGTTTAGTTCAACCATAATTCTCCTGCTGTTCATCATATTTACTTTCTTATGTTTGTGACATTCACTGACTATATTTGAAGCCATAGAAATTAGTGCACGGCCAAAATGAAATGTTATGAAAGCGAGGCTATCAAGCCATGTATTTGTTTTGTTTTTATACTGCTTTTAAACAAAAGCATGCATTCAGCTAAAGAAATAGGAATGGTCTCCTTTGTCGGGGACTCTGGCTGTTGGTGAAATACTTGCTGCTTCTCTCAATTTGAGTCCCACAGCTCTCTGAAGTCTTGTTACAGAGCAAACCAGATGTGAATATCTTCTCATCCAATTACCATTTGTGAGCAGCAGTGAGTGAGTGATTCATTACACCCCAAGGTTGGGATGTGCGTGCTCCTCCTGTTGCTAGGCAATGCCACGTGTGAGCACAATTATCCCATCACCGTGAGATTTCCAGTCTCCCCAAATAATTTCCTTTGAGTGTACAGAGTTTATATATGTTGTTTTTTGTTTTTTAAATCATGCCTCATCAAGAGTTAGACCTCCCACCTCTCCACTTCCCCAAACACACCTTTTTGAAGTGAGCCAAGACTAACTGCAGGTTGTTTAGTGATAGTGGGTGGTTAGATGTCTGAGGCTGATTACTCATGGGGGGGGGATTAAAGCCAAGTGTCTTAAGATAAAGCAATGGAAGGATATAGAAGCAAACTGGGTAGGGAGGGAGGGAGCCAGGCAGAAGGATGCCTGAGGACAGCTGTGAGTGCTGGATCAGGTTAGCCAAGGCCAGGAGAGGACTCTGCATGGTACACCCAGGGCCTTTGTGCCGTGGATATTAAGGGATGTTTAGTCTTAGATGTTTAGCTTTTAATTAGAAGTTAACCCAGCATGTGTGGGTTTTTTTTTTAAATCAGTAGTACATCACAGTGATTGATGATTACTGCTTTTGTAATAGAAAGCCTGCAAGTAGTCATTAAGTAGTATTTACCCTTAGCAAATTTATTTATTATTCCACCATGTTTTTTAGGGGGGGACTCTAATATATTGTTCCATTTGAAGCAGAAGCTAATAAAAAGTTCTTTTTGTCTTAATAACACTCCCCCAAGCCCCATTTAAAAAGGATGGTTTAAATATGAAGGAATCAGACCTCATTGAGGATAGTTTAACCAAAAGGCACAGAACCCAAGGTCAGATCCAGCGTAGTCATGGGTATATCTTTTGCCACCACCCTTCCACCTTTTCATGTGAATGTTTTTCTATGAAAGACTTGTTGTACACAAAATTTGGTAACTTGATATTAAATCTTAAAACAGGGCTTGGTACCTGTGGCTCAAGTGGCTAAGGCGCCAGCCACATACACCTAAGGTGGCAGGTTCGAATCCAGCCTGGGCCTGCCAAACAACAATGATGGTTGCAACCAAAAAATAGCCAGGCGTTGTGGCAGGCACCTGTGGTCCCAGCTACTTGCGAGGCAGAGGCAGGAGACTCGCTTGAGCCCAGGAGTTGGAGGTTCCTGTGAGCTGTGATGCCATGGCACTCTACCCAGGGGGAAAGCTTGAGGCTCTGTCTCCAAAAAAAAAAAAGAAAAAAAATCTTAAAACAGCATTCAGCTTTTCTAAAAATTTCTAAAGTTCAGTTAAATGCCAGCAGTGCATTTCATTTATTTAAAAAGGGAAAAGTAAAATAAGATTAGGAAACATCTTATATATAATTTTTTTTAAGAGACAGGATCTTGCTATGTTGCCCAGGCTGGAGTGCAGTGCTTATTAATAGGCTTACTCTTACTGTTTATCAGCCTGGGAGTTTTAGCCTGCTCCATTTCTAACTTGGGCTTGTTCATCCCTCCTTAGGCAACCTGGTGGTCCTCTGCTCTTGGGAGGCCATCATATTAATGGTAGACTTGGTGCGGACACCCAGTTGGCATAGCACATTACAAGCAATCCTCCAACCTCAGTGTTCTGAGTAGCTGGGGCTACAGGTGTATACCCGGCATAAATTTTGGAGAAATCAGAAAACATTCCTGGTGGCAATAGTATGGAATTATTCATTTATAATTTACTTTCATTTAAGTAAAGTTGACAAAAAAGAAAAAAGTCGACAAGTAGAATAAGAAAGTATCTGTAATTCAGTTATATTATCACTGTATCACATCAAATATATGTGGGGCAAATATATGTACATAGACCTGGGAACTTAGTCATTTCTTAATTGAGTGAGGTTCATTTAACAGCCTAAAGAATAAAATTTTTTAATTGAGGTAATTTGACGAGAGATTTTATACAGTTAAGTGCTCTCATGGTTAAGTGTAGTTCAGTGAATTTTGACAGATGTGTATATAATGTGCCCATCCTGCCAGTGGAGATGTAGGTATTTCCATCATCCAGAAAGTTCCCTTGTGGTCTTTCTAGTCAGTGCCCACCCCATAGGCAGCCACTGTTCTGATTTCTGTCACCATAGATTAGTTTTTGTCTCCATTGAACTTTATATAAATGTCATAACATAATACATACTCTTTTAAAATTTGGCTGCTTTCATGAAACAATTTTTTTTTTTTTTTGAGACGGAGCCTCAAGCTATCCCCCTGGGTAGAGTGCCATGGCATCACAGCTCATAGCAACCTCCACCTCCTAGGCTCAAGCGAGTCTCCTGCCTCCGCCTCCCAAGTAGCTGGGACCACAGGCGCCTGCCACAACGCCCGGCCATTTTTTGGTTGCAGCCATCATTGTTGTTTGGCGGGCCCAGGCTGGTGATTCGAACCCGCCACCCTAGGTGTACGTGGCTGGCGCCCTAGCTGATTGAGCCACAGGCGCTGAGACGAAACAATGTTTTTGAGATCCCTTCATGGTATCTGTGGTTAAGGAAATTTTTCGTATCACTATGTCACTTTCTTTATCCATTCTTCTTTTGATGGACATTTGGATTGTTTTCCAATTTTTGCCATTGTGTCAAAAGCCGCTAATGACAATCTGTACAGGTGTATCTGTGGAAAGCTGTTCTCCTTTGTCTTGGGTAAATACCCAGGAGTGGGATTTCTAGGGTAGAGGCTATTTGCAGTTTAATTTTATCAGGAGCTACCAAAATGATTTCCAAAGAACTCGTATCATCTTACACCCGACTGACAATGCGTCAGAGTTTTCATTCTGCCCCATTCTTGCTCATATTCGGTTTTGTTGGTCTTGTTAATTTTAGTTATTCTAGTAGTCTTGAAATAGTATTCCACTGTGGTTTTAATTAGTGTTTCTGTGATGACTAATGATATTAACCACATTTTTGTGTGCTTATTGGTTATTCATATATTTCATTTTTAAATTGTCCAAATTTTTATCTATTTTGAATTGGGTTGTCTTTTTTTATTATTCATTTGTAAATTACTTATGGATTGTGGATAACACTCTTTTTCAGGTATGTGTATTTTGAATATTTGCTCCCAGGCTGTGGTTTGCCTTTTCATGTTCTTAACATTGTTTTTTGATGGGCAGACGTTTTTAATTTTGGTGAAGACCAGTATGTAATTAATTTTATTTATAGTTAAAGCTTTTTTACATCAAGGAATGTTTGCCTAGCCTTTGGTCACAGATATTTTTACATCTTTTTCTAGCAGCTTTATAGATTTTACTCTTATATTTAGATCTGCGATCTAATATCTAAAGTTAATTGTTGTGTGTGTGTGAGGTAGAGATTGAGAATTGTTTTCAACATGTCTATCCAGTTACTCCATTTGTGAAAAGATTGCCTTCATTGAGCTGCCTTGCAGCCTTTGTTGAAAATCAATTGACTGCTTATATGTGGGCCAATTTCATTTCATTGATCTATTTGTCTATCCCTAAGCTACCATGTTGTCTTACTTTAGTTACTGTAGTTTTATAGTAAGGCTTGAATCAGGCAGTGTTAATTCTCTGACTTTGGTTTTTTCTTCTTCTTTTTTCAAGATTGCTTTAACTATTTTGGGTCCTTTGCATTTGTGTGTAAAATTTTGTATCAGCTTGTCAGTTTTTACCACCTTCTCCACTGGCAAAAAAAGAAAGAAAAAGAAAAGGGTTTAGATTAGGAGTATGTTGAATCTAGAGATCAATTTTGAGAAAAATAAGTATCTTATGCATCCATTTGTCTTTAGCAATGTTTTATAGTTTTTCAGTAAGTTAGTACATTTATTTTATTAAATTTGATCCTAAACGTTTGATATTTTTGATTCTATTGAACTGTACATTTAAAAAATTTATTTTCCAATTGTTTGCTCGTATATAGAAAAAATGATTTTTAAAAAAAATACTGATGTTAAATCTTGCCACTTCACGAGCTTGTTAAGTTCACTCAGCTCTAGAAGCTTGAGGTTTCTCAGGGTGTTCTACAGTTACAATCATATTGTTTCTGGGTAGAGACAGTTTTCTTTGATTTCTAATCTTTTTGCCTTTTATTCTTTTCCTTCCCTTATTGTGCTGGCTAGACCTTCTAGTGCAGTGTTGAATTACAGTGTCGAATAGAAACGGTAAGAAAGCAGACATCCTTAGCTTGCTTGCTTGCTTGCTTCTGGGGAAAGGATTCAGTATTTCACATGGAGTATGATGCTAGCTGTAAAATTGAGGAAGATCCCTTCTATTCCTAGTTTGCTGAGTTAGTGAAGAGTTGATCATGAATGAGTTTTGTAAGCTCTTTCTGCATCCACTGAGATAATTGTAAATGGGTTATGTTTATTCTATTAGTGGAGGAATTACACTGATTTGATTTCAAATGATGCATCCTTGCTTTTCTAGGATGTGATGTGTTATCCTTTTTATATGTTGCTAGATTCTGCATGGCATTATTTCAAGATTTTCTTTTATGTTCATGAGAAAAATTGATCAATAATTTTATGTATCGGATTTTTAGTAATAATATAATACTGCTCATTTAAAATAGTTTGGGAAATATTCCTTCTTCCTCAATTTTTATGAATATTTTAATATAAGATCATTATTTTTCTTCCTTATATATTTATATAATTCAACAATGACACTGTCTCTGCCTGGAGTTTTCCTTATGGAACGTTTTAAATGACAAATTCAAATTTCTTTTGCAGACATTGGTTGATTCCTGTTTTCAACTTGTTAATGTCTAGATTTTGGCAATTTATATTTCAAAAGGAATTTGTTCATTTTATCTAAGTTGTCAAACCTTTTAACAAAAAGTATTCATAATTCCTCATTATCTTTGTAACATCTGTGGAATCTGTTGTGATATCACCGTTTCATTTTCTTGATGTTGGTGATTTGTGTTTTCTCTATCCTCCCCCCTTAAGTTAGTTTTCAAAGGAAACCAATCTTGGGTTTGTTGATTTTTTTGCTATTTGTTGTCTATCTCTTTGATTTCTGCTCTTCATTATTTTTCCTTCTTTTCATTTTGTCTTTTACTTGCTCTTCTTTTCTCTTCTTCTTAAGGTGACGTGATTTTAAACCTTTCTTCTTTTTCATTAAGCCTAAACTTATAAATTCTGCTTCAAGCTTCACTGTAACTATACATTACACATTTTTTAACATGCCCTGGTTTCATTATCACGCAGTTCAAAACGGTTTTCAGTTTCCTGTGTGATGTCTTTGACCATGGGTTTTGCAGTTGTGTGTTCTTTAATTTCCAAATATTAGGCAATTTTCTAAATATCTCGTTATCATTCATTTCTAATCTCATTCCATTGTGGTTAAAAAAACTGTATGATGTTAATTTATTGAGATTTGTTTTGAGGCTTTTGGTGATAAATGATGTGTACACTTGACTACACATGTGTACACTTGACTACACTACCTACATTGGCTGTCAGGTAGGCCCAGTTAGTTGGTAGAGTTCAGATAGGCTGTGTCTTTTCTGATTTATCTACTTTTAAAGTAGTCATTGAGAGAGGAAAGTTAAAATCTCCAACAGTGATTATGGAATTGTCAGTTTTATCCTTTAATCCTTTCAGTTTTTGCTGGAAGTTACTCTGAAGTTCTGGTATCGGATATATACATATGTGATTTTTTTCCCCATTCCTGATAACTGACTCTTGATTCTGTGATACTGTTCCCTTTGAGTCCTCTGCAGGTGCACAGCCTGTATCCACTGCACATCTCTCATGTCTGCTGTTCGCATGGTATAGCTTTTTCATATTTCTACTTTAAGCCTAGCTATGTCTTTATATTTAAGGCACATCTTTTACAGGTAGCATGTAGCTTGTCTTAGTGTTTTTTAACCTAGCCTGATAATCTCTACCTTTAAGTTAAATGTTTAGTCTATTTACAGTTAGCATAATATTTTGAGATTTAAGTCTACTATCTTGTAGACTTTCTCCTATTTATTACATCTTTAATTTTTTGGTTTGTTCCTCCTCTCCTACTTTATTTTGCATCAATTGAATATTTTTTAATACTTTGTTTTACTTATATTGATGTCTTACCTATCCTTCTTTTAATTTTTTTTACTTATTGGTCTCTCAATGGCTTATATTATGATTCCTCAGTGTATCACATTGTTTAGGATTATTATTGGTACATTCTATGTAAAATTTAGAAACCTCAGAAAAATATAGTTCCACTTATCCCTCTGTGCTATCATCATGTATTTTTGCATGGGAGAAGCCCTAAATTACAGTGCTGTTATCTTTGCTTAAACAGTGTGTTATTTAAAGAAACTAAGAGGTAGCAAAATTTTATAGTTACTGTGTTGAGCAGAATAATGGTCTTGGAAATATGTTTGTGTCTTAATCTCCATAACTTGTGAGTATGTTATGCTAGATGGCACAGGTGAATTAAGAAGGTAGAGTCCGGGCGTGGTGGCTCATGCCTGTAATCCTAGTACTCTGGGAGCGCGAGGCACGTGGATTGCCTGAGCTCAGGAGTTTGAAATCAAACTGAGCAAGAGTGAGACCCTGTCTCTCACAAACTAGCCAGGCGTTGTGGCAGGTGCTGCAGTCCCAGCTACTTGTGAGGCTAAGGAAAGAGAATCACTTGAGCCCAAGAATTTGAGGTAGCTGAGAGCTCTGGCGCTATGGCACTCTACCAAGGGTGACAGAGTGAGACTCTGTCTCAAAAAAAAAAAAAAAAAATGCAGGTGGAATTAAGGTTGTTAATAAATTGACCTCATTTTGGGACAGTATCCTGGATTATCCAAGTAGGCCAGAAGTAATCAAAGGGTTCTTAAAAGTGGAGAAGGGAACGGAAGAGGAAGTCAGAGTGATTCAGTTTGAAAGTGACTCATCCAGCTATTAGTGGCTTTGAAGATGGAAGAAAGGGCCTTGAGTCGAGGAGTGTGGGCAGCCATTAGAAGGTGGAAAAGACCAGAAAGTGGATTTTCCCTGGAGTTTCTGGAAATGAACACAGCCCTGCTGATACTTTGATTTTAGCTTAGTGAGAGCTGTGCTGGATTTCTGATCTGCAGAACTGTAAGTGATGACATCTGTGTTGTTTTCTGTGCTGAGTTTATGGCAGCCTGTTGCAGCAGCAATAGAAAGTGAGCAGAGCACGCGTTGACTGTTACCCCCGTGCTTCCTTCCCTCCTGGAGCTGTTCCATCCGGTATCATTTCCTTCCTTTAGTATTTCTTGTATTACAGGTCTGCAAATGACAGATTCTCGGTTTTGTTTTCTATGAAAATGTCTTTCCTCTTGCCTTCTAACCTCTGATGGGAAACCACACTGTAGGCATTGCATGGGATTTCTTTTTTCTCTAGCTAGATTTTATTTTTTATTTTTATTTTTATTTTTTGAGATAGAGTCTCACTTTCACCCTCAGTAGACTGCTGTGGCATCATAGCTCACAGCAACCTTAAACTCTTGGAACTCAAGAAATTCTCTTAACTCAGCCTCCCCAGTAGCTGGGACTACAGGCACCTTCCACAAGGCCTGGCTACTTTTGGAGACCGGGTCTTGCTCAGGCTCAGGCTGGTCTTGAACCTGTCAGCTCAGGCAATCCACCTGCCTTGGCCTCCCAAAGTGCTGGGATTACAGGCATGAACCACTGCACCTAGCCTTTGATTTTTTTTAATTATTGGTTTTCAACTGTTTTACTATGGGGTGGCAAATTGTGGTTTTCCTTATATTCATCTTTCTTTTTTATATAATTTGATGCTTTTTGCCAAATCTGGGAAATTTTTAGCCATTATTTTTCATATTTCTTTTTTCTGACTTATTCTCTCTCTCTCTTCTTTGGACATCTACTTATATATGTTAGATCACTTGATTTATCTCACAAGCAACAAGTTTTGTTCACTAAGAAAAACGTTTTTAGGCTGGGCACAGTGGCTCATGCAGGTACTCCTAGCACTCTGGGAGGCCAAGGAAGGTGGATTGCTTGAGCTGAGGAGTTTGAGACCACCCTGAGCAAGAGCTAGACCCTGTCTTTACTAAAACTAGAAAATTAGCTGGGCATTGTGGCAGATGCCTATATTCCCAGTTGCTTGGGAGGCTGAGGCAAGAGGATCTCTTGAGCCCAAGAGTTTGAGATTGCTGTGAACTATGATGATATAGCACTCTACACTGGGTAAGAGAGTGAGACTGTCTCAAAAGAAAAAAAAAGAAAACTTTTAAAAAGTGTGTGCAACTTTCTGGAATTTATTTGTAAAGTAAACCATAATCCTGGTGCCACTTGATGTTTGGAGCAAACAAAAAGAGTACACCATAAAAAGATTTAGCAAATGTTTGAGATGACTTTGTTACTGGAACTTGATTAATTAGATAGTTGACAGGGCCAAAGTGCATAAAGATAGAAAAAAAGTCTACTGGTGTGAAGAGTAGTTCATTCTGGCTGGGGAAAAAGCATATTGAGAAAGAGTGAAAAAGGAAGGAAGCAGAAAGAACAATTAGGAGACTTTTTCAGTGGTCCAGGTGAAGGATGGTCAGAAAAGAAATGTTGGTGGTGGAAATGCAGAGAAGTAGATGGATATACAGTTTCTGAAGTAAAGCTGACAGGTTTGTAGTATGAGCATATTTTGGGTTTTTGAGCCGATAATTGAGTAGGTAACCATGCTGTTTCATTGAGATAGAAAGGAGTGGGTCAGGGATGTGTAGGGAGAGAGAATCAAGATTTCTGTTTTTGTTAGGTTTGCGATACCAAACAGGCAATGAAAATAGAAATGTCGAGTGACGGCTCGGCGCCTGTGGCTCAATCGGCTGAGGCTCCAGCCACGTACACCTAAGGTGGCGGGTTCGCATCCCCAGCCTGGGCCCGCCAAACAACAATGATGGCTGCAACCAAAAAATGGCCGGGCGTTGTGGCGGGCGCCTGTGGTCCCGGCTACTTGGGAGGTGGAGGCAGGAGACTCGCTTGAGCCCAGGAGTTGGAGGTTGCTATGAGCTGTGGTGCCATGGCACTCTACCCAGGGGGATAGCTTGAGGCTCTGTCTCAAAAAAAAAAAAAAAAAAAAAAAGAACTGTCGAGTGAGCAACTGAATGAAAGTATTATGAATGCAAATGATGGATTCCTTTTCATAGAACAAACTGGGCTCTTTTATTTGAGTTGTGACGCCAAAAACCTGATGTCTGTTGACAATTAAGAAAATACCTGCTGGTACTATTGTCAGAACTGTTTGCACTGTGGGACGTCCAGCCTCAACTCTTACCTGATCTCCAGGAGCTTCCTTCTCCACAACATGGATGATATTGTGCTCCTGGGACTTTACTAAGCAGTGAGGTCACAGGTGCCAAGTGCTTGTGACATAATAAATACACATCGTGGCAGGTGCCTTTATTCCCAGGTCTCAGTTTATTACTAGAAATGCTACAATGTTTTTCTTTCCCCTTGATCTGAGAGGTGGTGAAGATAATAGAGTGGTCCAGTTTGCATAAAGTCCTTAAAGACTAGTATTTGGTTCTGTGAGAATTAAGGAATGGCTATAGCTTTCCTTGAAAGTAGAAATATGGTTAACACAGTGAGGAAGGCAATTAAAATTGTTTTTCCATGTGTATAATAAATATATCTGCAGGTATAAAATATATAATCTTTGAAAACATATAAATATGTGCATCATATTAAAATATATTACATATAACACATATGCATATTTGGCATTTCACTTACACAGTAAACCCCTGAGCGCTCAGTTACTCCCATATTAAATTCCTACTGGAGTGCTGGTAAATTGTTCATTAGATTTTGTCTGGTAAAATGTTAAGAAGTACAGTTCTTAACTGTTCATTTTTCAGCTACCCTCCACGTGGCATTCATGTTTACGATCATTAGGAAAAAAGTCAACTTTGTTGAAACTGCTTTTTATGTGGGTGACACAGGGACATTTGGAAGAGATACTGAAGCTCAAACAATAGTTTTGGTAGGGGCCTCAGTGTGTGTAAGAGAAGGCTCGGGCTCCCTCTGGTGGTAGCAATGTCTTACTATTTTTCTTGAAAAAACAGTGGTATTGTGGAAGATGAGGTTGTCCAGGATGATGATCTCAGTTGAAGACAGAACAGGAATCTGGTGTATTAAATACAGATTTAGGATGAAGCTCCTGAAAGTGACTCTGGTGCTGTCTTCAGCCGCTGGGTTGTCAAGCTCTGCGGCTTCCTAAGGCTTCTTTACCTTGCAGGGAAAGGGAAAGACATCTCCCTATTAGATTTACTCTTACCACCAAGAAATGTGATTAGGAATTACTAAGATTCAAGTACCTTGAATTTTCTTAAAAAGGATATTTTATCAACTTAACATATTTTAAATTCTAAATTTCTTTTTAGAGCAGAGGCCAATGTAAAGATGACAAGATAATAAAGGTCAAATGCTGCTGTATTTATTTATTTTTTAAATATTATATAGAATGTAAAATATATATTGCATATATTATAGTATTTTTAGGAAATATAGTTGGGGAGTGTGGAGGCTATATGAAGATTATATGCAGTGATGGAATTTAAATCCTTTGTAAATTTATGAAGTGTTATTTTTATTTTAGGGTTTTGGAAGAAGGGAAAGTGATTTGTAAATGATGTCTCATCAAACTATTTTATCTAATTCAATTTAAAGTGGAATGTTTGTATAAGGTATGGATGAGGGATGCTTTTGAAAAACACCTGTATTGGATTAATACTGGGCTGTGTGTTTATTTCCCAAATAGGGTGTATCTGTGGACAGCTCAGAGTTCTATTTCCTTAGGATCTTGTTTGGAGAGTTTAAGTAAAACATCTACGTAATTAAGGATCTTTTAATTAAGAAAAAGGGTTGTTAAAATTATATAGCTTTCTAAACCCACAAGTTGATGCAGATGAGTTCATCCTAAATTATTGATTAAACGGGTACAGATTTAGGGATAAAAATAATACATTCCTCATTAACATGTAGCTTGTGTTTACATCTGTTAAATCACAGATGGTCTAGCAATCAGAGAAAATTAGCTTTGGAATTTTTTCTTGCCTTAAAACTGAAACTCCTGGCCATTTCAGAACTCGGTTTAGTTAAAAATATGCCTATTTTGGTGCATATGCTAAATCCTGAATCTTTCAGGACCAATATTTATGGCTAGAAGGACTGATGATTTCATTCAGATTAAGATCACATTTTTGTTAATTCTGAGATGGGAGTGAAAGGCATTTCCTATGGGGCTATTATATAGCAACAGTAATTTTTTTTAAACATGAAAATAGTATTGTTTTTTTCCTCCTGATAATTAAGGTAAGACATTTTCTTGGCTTAAAAAAAATCAGAAAAGAAAGTATAAAAAAAATTGTGTATAATTTCATCACTCAGAAATATCAACTGTTGTACATTTTTTATATTTTGTATGAATAATATAAAGATGACTAAAGTAATAATCTTGTCCATACAAGATACAAGAACCCCCAGGCCTGGTTTGGTGGTCATAGCATGCCTGTTCTTCTTGCCTCTCATTACTTTTTCTTATTTTCTTTCTTTCCTCCCTAAAAGCATCTGGCTTTGAATCTCCTGCTACCAAATTCTACTACTGACTAATCCTTGTAGTTGTGATCAACTGTTACTTGGGTCACTTCCCTCATTCATGATGTAGTTCCTGCCATCACTCTCTCCAATATTTTTTCAGTATTCACGTACTGAATTTCTACAGTAACCACCTGACTGTAGCCACTTAATTACAAGGTCATATCCTTGACTAGTGGTTTTCAACTAGGGAAATTTTGCCCCCCCCCCCCCAGGGAACATTTGGCTATGTCAGGACTTTTTTTGGTTGTCACACTGGGGAGATACTACTGGCATCTGGTAGGTAGAAACCACAGGAGATTCTCAACATCTTGCCACACACAGGATAGCTGCCTCCAACAAAGAATTACTACTGGAAATGTCAGTAGAGGTGTGGGTAAGAAACCCTGATACAACCTGAAGACAAATAATGTTCTTACTATAGTACCTTTCTGCCGTAAGAATAATTATCAATTAGAATCGCTTTCTAACTCAGACATGATGGGGAACCTTTGCATGTTGGAAGGCCACATTAATTTAGCTGTTACCAAATAAGGTTGTATTCAAAAAACTTCAAAATGTACATTATTTTGTAAAAATCTACCTTCTAGGTACTTAGTAACTTCAAAAAATGAAAACTTTGTTAATTTTAAAGGTAACCTCTTAACGACTTTGCTGTGTCTGCAGTTTGTTGGAAAGCATTTGAATATTTGGTTGTGGCCTGGTGAGGCACGGTTTCCCTTGGTCCTCTAGATGGGTATCAGCCATTTGTGACCTTAAAGGAGTATTGCTGTGGGTTAGGTAGGAGAATGTAGATTCTTAGCAATGAGTGGTTGACAAGCAAGAAAGCATTTGTTGAGGCCTGCTGCCAAAGGCGTGGGTATTTTGTACGGTGGTCCCTCACCCCCAGTCTATGGCCTGTTAGGAGCCAGGCCACGTGGCAGGAGGTGAGTGGCAGGGAGTAGTTACAGACACTCTCCGTTGCTCTCGTCACCATCTGAGCGCCACCTCCTGGCAGATACACAGCTGTTAGATTCTCGTAGGGACAGGAACCCTACTGCTGCACACTGCACGGGTGAGGGACCTGGGCTGAGCACCCCTTTGTGAGAACCTAATGCCTAGTGATCTGAGGGGAGATACAATGTGTTTGAATCATCTCGAAACCATCCTTCACCCTGTCTGTGGAAAAAATTGTCTTCTATGAAACCAGTCCCTGGTACCAGAAGGGTTGGGCCTGCTGTTCTGCATTTTTCCATCTTTCAACTGGATCTTTCTCAACCACAATGACTTCAAAACACCATCTACTAAGAGCATAATGAGTTCCATCTGTAGTTCTGTAAGTGCCTTGACTATATCAACGTGGTGAGGCTGAAATGCTACTTTGAGTGTGATGTCGTGATTCTCAAAGTCAGTGAACCTTTCATTTTATTTTCTAATTAATAGGCTATAACAGCTGTGCCTTCCTCAGATGTTCTCCACATATCCTGCTTATCAGTGACCTTTGCTAACTGGAGAGAATTGTTCATCTGAAATTTACTTTTAAAGAAGTGTTTTGAAAAAAAGGTAGCCTTTTTTTGAAAAAAAAAACTTAGATTTTTTTTTTTTTTTGGCACATATAATATATACACTTAGTTTTACCTTGCAAATAAATATCCAAGTTTTGATTTGGTGTGATACCACACAGAAATGCTACATTCCTATATAGATCTTCTTTTAGTAATTCACATTGCTGATTCTGTTCTTCATAAAACTTAACTGTCCTCACAGAGATAGTTTCTGTCGCTCTGATAGCCAACGCACTTTAGAGTGATACAGCAAATCTGCACGAATACCTCAGTGTTGTTCAATGTTAGCCTGTTGTGAAACTGAAGATCCCTGTTGCATTTGCAGGAATATAATTAACAATACTTACAACCTGTGGCAAAGTGTCACTTAACATGGTAGCTTTAGCCCAGAGATTTTGGGCTGGTGGAGGATACAGTGAAAAGAAATGAGACCATCTGGATCTGTTAATACTTTTTTTATTCATGCAACAAACCCTTCATGTTTACTCGTCATGGAAGGTGCACTGTCTGTGTATACACTCTCTAAATTTGCCAAATTCAGTCCATCATCCAACACTTATCTTGAAAAGTTCTTGAGGAAATCTCAAGACTTCAACACTCCTGGTGTTCTCAAGAGTGCCTAAAGCAGAGTATAGAGGAGAAAATCTTCTGTTATGATTCGAATGAAGTAAAAATCCTGCACAGAGCCGGTAGCATCAGTTGATTCATCCAAAGTAATTGAATACTGTAGACTTTTTTTTGAAGTATTGCATGAAGTTCTGTTCCGTTGAAGTCTAATGCATGCTGCTGATCCGTTATGGTTCTCAAAGTGGCAGTTGTTTGGCTTCTGAAACGTTATGGGGTCTGAGTACCCTACAGCTTCAACAGCACATTCTTTCACAATTTCTACATCACTGAATGCCCCCACCTGTTCAGTACTGTATAAGTTTTTTCAGTGACATTATTTCCAGGTCTTATTGCTGCTGGAAAGAATTGTCTTTGATTTTGCTTTTCATCTTTTAATTTTTACAATACAATCTCTCATGCCTCTCCCTCTAGTTTAAAATATCTGTAGCCCTTATGAAGGTTATAATGCTGATGAGCATTGAATTTCGTTAATGATGATATTGCAGTGTCCTAAAGCAAGCAAAACACCTTTAGGAGAAATGAGAAAATATTGCAATTCCCAATCTTCATTTAAAAAATCTGTGTTCTTCAGTGTTCTCTTAGTCTTTGACATGACAGGCTGTAAGTAGATGGAATTAAAAAGTACCGTCAAGCTGTGCAGCTACCACAAATTCCACTTCAAACCCAAACACAGGGCACCATTGTCAAAAGCTGGGAACGGACTGGCATACTCGACCCCCATAAATTCTTGCCAACCAGCCTGTGAGTTAGCGTCACCAGTCAAGCAGGGGAAGTTAGAACTGCACATGATCATAGCAGCTGTCAGTTTAGCCCGCATGTCTTCTAATGTTCCTATTGTGCTTGGTTGATCTGGGGTGATTATTTCATTGAAACGTATATCATTGTATTTTAAATATGTTCTATTTATTTATTAAAGAGAGTCTCACTCTGTTGCCCTTGGGTTGAGTGCCATGGTGTCACAGCTCACAGAAACCTCAAACTCTTGGGCCCAAGCAATCCTCATGCCTCAGCCTCCTGAGTAGCTGGGACTGCAGGTGCTTGCCACAATGCCTGGCTCATTTTTCTATTTTTAATAGAAATGGGGGTCTGGCTATTACTCAGGCTGGTCTCAAACTGCTGAGTTCAAGCAACCTACCCATCTTGGCCTCCCAGAGTGCTAGGATTACAGGCACGAGCCGCCACATCTGGCTTTAAATATGTTCATTTTAAAAATTAAATAAAAATATAAAAGATGAACAAAAATTTATAATAAAAATAAAAGGATCTGTTATCTGAAATTTGGATTCAGTCAAGAGGCTACACTTAAAAACCTAGAAGGCCACAGGCCCCCACTGGTGCTTTAGGCTTACTTCCTCTAAGAATCAGCTGCAACTGAACCGTCCTTCTTTCAGGATGGAGTAACAGTGTGGTGCTTTGTGATATCAGCAACTTCTCTAATGGTTAACTCCATTTCCTGAGTTAATATATTACGTAGCAACTCAGACCAGCCAGGTGGAGGAAAGGCAGATTCCATACAGGGAAATCCTTCTAAAGAAGCAGTTTTTATTAATTTATTTTTTTTTGATGTACAATTTTATTCTCGTAACAAACCCTGCATTTAGCAATACTATATTTGGTCTGAGACAAAGGCTTCACCCCTTTTTCCTTATCTTCCATGTTTTGTCGTCTTTTAAGTTGATTAAAAGGCTATAGACTTTGAAAGACTATAATCTGTAGTCAGATTTTTTTTTCACAAAGGAAAACCATTTAGTCAATTCAATGGCTAGAAAGTAGCTTATCGTATTCTGTGGGCTCAGAAAGTCCTGCCAGCATGCCTCAGTGGTGCCTGTATGACTGAGGAAAATGAAAGCATTGAGGGTATCACACGGTGAAAATGATATAGAGCCCCCAAATGCTGATACAGACTGATAATATCAAACTCCGCAGAGCGGAGTCTATCAGTGGCTTTGCTTAGCTTCAGACCTTTTAATTATTAAGAGTTTGAGTGCTTTCTTTGGGCCTATTGTTTTTCCTGGTTCTCTTGAAGAGACTAAAGAAAGTTTTTTTGTCTAACTAAGAAAAAAAAATAATTCTGTGGCAACAATTGCAGTGATAACAGATTCCCAGTGTTCCAGTTGGGGAGTCATAGTTGATACAACAGAGAGTGGAGAACACAGGAAGGCTGATCTTAAGTTGTAGGAAGTTAGTGGTAGAATGTCTACTCACACAGTTCTCAGAGGAGAGTTGTAAGGTGGATAGTTAGGGATGGAGAAGGGAATACAGAGATTGGCAGCACGAGCCAAGGTCACAGATCACTTCTAGAATCTGTGGGCCCAAGTTTTGTTAGAGAAGTGCAAGGCCAGCCAGCTGTCACACGAGGAGGGTCATTGGTCGTCCTCTGGGCTGTCCTGCCTGTTGCTTCCTCCCTAGGGTTGTGGCTTCCACTAGGCAATTGCAGATCGTGTTGGGGGCTCTTTAGAATCAGGGGAATTCTGCTTTTGCCTTTACAAATATCTAGAAGGACCAGAAACAGGAGCCCTGAATCATTTTTCACTGTGCAGTCACCAGTGGAGCGTGTGTGGACATGGCTGTGTAGTTCTGAGCTCTTTCATTAAAGACAGAGCTGCTTATGAATGGGTTTTATGTGATTATTCAGTGGCAAGTGGCAGATAAATTACCTGGTATCTCTGTGCTAACCATCACATTACTCTCCCAGCCTAATCTTTCCTTGTCTGGTCTCAGCTGGCAAGTAGGACCTTCACAGTTGGAGAACTATTAAAGTTGGCCATTAGGTTGCGAGCTGAAGCATGTTTACTGAGAGGAGTGTTGTTTTCTCCATTTATAGGAGAAGCCCTGACATTCAAGCAAAAGAAGAGTTATGGAAGCATATTCAGTGAGTACTGTTTTTGTTGTTTTTTATTTTTTTCCCCCATGTAGTTTTAGTGCAGCTGCAATGAAGAACCCTGATTCTGAGAGGCAGCCTCAGGCTGACCCCTGCCAAGTAGAGTTCACGGTCATTGTCTTGTGGTATGTGAGCAGGTGGTGGTGCCTTACCAGGCCAACAGCCTGTCGCCAGGCAGCCTCACACCTCCTCGCTTACAGCCATTCAGCTCCTCTGTAAATGGACCTCAGGCCTAAAATTTAGAAATAAATATCAAGGAAAACAAATTCAGAAGAAAAAAAGACATCCACTAGAGTGGCGGGAAGCAGATCTATTAGAGAGAAATAGGGAATGACTAGAGAGTCTGAATGCAGAAAAAAGACGGCAAAAAACTACAGAAAAGGTTTTCCTTCTATTCTTCCTTGAACACTTTCTGGTTTTTAAGTGTTTGTTCCAACTTATACTTCATACTAGTTTTACTAATACTGGATTTGGGGACAAGATTGTAAAAGGAAAAATAGTAAAAGATATTATAGCATTTGTACCAGCAGTGCAACTATCATTTTCTTGCTTATTCTTTTCTAGAAAGGAGCTTGTTGATCCATCTGGATTGTCAGAAGAACAACTAAAAGAGATTCCATACACTAAAATAGAGTGAGTATGTTTACGCAGAGCTTGATTAGTGTTATGAGTAATCCGTTCTTACTCTTTGGTTGTGTTTTGTGGTGTAGTGCTTTGTCTTCACACTAGGTTAGAGGTGACCGTATGGAAAGAAGTAGAAAGGGTGTGTTAAAGCTAATTATTCTTTCTGTGCATCACAATTACTAGCCTCTCCCTTGAGCTGCCTATCTGTATGTGGTAGGCGCAGAGGAGTTTCCAGTGATTAGTTTCAGTTTCAAAATTTTTTCTGAGATAGTCACTGAATTGGCAACACATTTTACTTTTATCTATTATTTTAAGACAAAGAGAATTAAGTTGACCACAAAACTGTCATAAGCCCAGTCCAATCCCTGATAGGCACTTAGCGTATCTGCACAGGCTTCAGGAAATCATGACAGGGTTCCTGGTCACTGGCCAGCGTGGGATGCATGGTACCTGCTTTATTTCCCTCCTACGACCCAGGCTCCCTTCCCACTCCAGCGAAGTAGCAGGCTGGTACACCCCAGCTACCCTCCGGCCCCATCTTTAGGTAAATTCTTTTTTCTTAGGGTATACCGGACAAATAAAAATTGTATATAATGTTTTATATGTATACATTGTGAAATGATCAAATCAAACTAACATCTGTCCCCTCTCATACTTATTTGTGGTGAGAACATTTAGGATCTACTCTTGGCAGTTTTCAAAGTAAAGATGGGATTTTTTTTTTAATGTTTATTTATTTACTTATTTATTTTTTTCAGTTTTTGGCTGGGGCTGGGTTTGAACCCACCACCTCCAGTATATGGGGCCGGTGCCCTACTCCTTTGAGCCACAGGCATCGCCCTAAAGATGGGATTCTTAATGACAGGCTACTTAGTAGCTAGGACAATGACCAAGTTTTTCTGATAGGAATGCCATTTTGCCTGCATTATAGAAGTTTTTCCTCCATACTCTACTACAAAGAATTCAACCATGGGGAATAATTTCATTTAAAATTTGGTGGTTAAACAATACATATGTGTGCACACACACATATACACACATATTTAAAGAGTTCATTTTTCACGTATGGTCATGGGAGCATTTTTCTTCTGTTAACTTGTAAAATTTGTCACTCAGTCTTTCAAAGACCAGAGAAATCACATTGCTTTGTTAAACTCTGAAAGTCACTATCCTCTTTTTGTGGCTCCAGTATGAAGGAAGAACTCCAGATTACCCTGTTCTGACGTCCTGTTCTCATGTTTCTGGTTGCTTGTTCAGGACTCAAGGTGACCCGATCCGCATCCGGCATTCCCACTCACCGCGGAGCTACCGCCAGTACCGCAGGTCCCAGTGTTCAGACGGAGAGCGGTCTGTTCTCTCGGAGGTGAAGTAAGTGGCCCGTGTCATCACCCTCCTGGCTCCAGGACAGCCCAGTTCAAGAGAACTCTTTCTGTGCTGTTAGAAGTATTCTATTTCTACACTGCAGCCCTCTTTCAAGTCAATTTCTGATTCTAGGTACTGTTCCAATCACTAATTCTGAAACTTACTCTCTGCAGTTCAAAAATGGACCTTGTACCACCACTTCCAGTGACCCGTTCTTCAGATGTTCAGGGCTCTGGTGGCTCAACAATTCATCAGGTTAGTTAATAATAAGGTTATTGCTCTAAGAACTTGGCGTACCATAATTTGGAAAAGCTTTTTGTGTTTGGGGGAGGTAGGGCAAGGGCTCTTTAACTTCATTCCCAGATTCTGTAGGAAACATGGAAGGAGAAGGAAGGAAAGTGCAGGATCAGGAGCCGAGACCCAACCTGGGAAGAGCTGTCAGGAACGATGTTGGACCCAAACGGGGTCCCCAAAGGGATGCGACCCCGAAAGAGAGACACCACACGAAGGTCGATGCAAAAGCAAGAGGCTGGTTTATTGGCTGACGCGCGCCAGGGTCCCTCAGCAGCTCTGGGCGAAGGACCAAGA
>CAUYQV010062340.1:0-34351 GCA_963574575.1 Galagoides demidoff
CCCTAGTGAAATCATCAACCACCAATCATGAATGTAGCTTTACTAGTGAAATCACTAACCATCAATGAAAAGTGTATTCGTACCCTTCTTCCCTTTTTTGCTTTCTGTACCCCATAAAAACCCCTTTCACCCTGGGTTCAAGGCTCTACCTTGGTGTGTGCACCAGGAGAGACCAAACTCGGGTTTGAATAAACCTCACCTCTTGCTTTTTACATGGGAGTTTGTCTCAGATTTGTCAGGTGGGGATATTTGGGAGAATTTTTGGGCATAACATTAGAAGATGGAGCATTCCAAAAATGTTCTGCTGCCATGTGACCTGAAGTATCAACATTTAAAAAATTTAAAGTGAAAAGAGTGTGGGAAGATAAGATTATGTAGGGTACCAAGATATATCTCCCACTTTCATAACTTTAGTAATTGAAGTTCAAGGGTGTGAAGAGCACAATTAACAACGTTTTTGGCTTTGATGGTTTTAAGGTACATCTGTTTTAATGGTGACAGAAAAAGTTGAACAAAAGGAAGAGAAAGTTTTATTAGTGTAGGCAGGATCATTGTCCGTTTTGTTAAGTCATGGTATTTGTAAAACAGTAAAAGCAGTTAAACAATGAACAATAACATTGAAGAAAGCTTTAATGAAGGGCAGAAATGATCAGTATCTCCTGGTAACTGCCGAAAATTATTTAAGGTAGTGAGTTTGTTATTGCGTATATGTAGTTCTTGTGGTTGAATTTGTCTGTCCTTAAGAAGTTGACCTAAATAAGAGAAAGGAAGAACACTTTGTATTTTTTCTGGAACTATACATAACATAGAAACAGTTGATGAGTCCTATAAATGAGAGAGGATGATTGTTAATGTAGAAGAATCAGGGTGAGAATGGAGAATGTCATTCACATAGTGGGTAACGTAAGCAGTAGGAAATTGTGCATGAATTGGCAGTATTGCAGTAGCAACAAATTTTTGACAGAAGGTGGGGCTGTTAGCCATCCATTGTGGAAGGACTGTTTACTGATATTGCACAGGATGAGTTCTGAAATTAATAGAAGATAAACTGAAACTAAAACTTTTACAATCATCACAGTGAAGTGGGATAGTAAAAAAGCACTCTTTTAAGTTTATAATTACTAAGGAATAGTGCCATGGAATAGCAGTTGGGGATGGAATTCCTGGTTGAAGAAGTCTTATAATTTCCAGGGTTTTACTAATAGTTCTAAGACTTTGTAAATAAAAGTTGGGCAATTTTCATATCAGGAGAAACATTACAATATTTTGAGTACTATACGTCATAACTCTTATCTCTTTTACATAATCAGAGTTAATTACTCCTGGTAAAATATAAAGATCTTCCATAGTTAAACTATTGTGTTCTAAAATAAGTTCCACAGTATTTTTTAGGTAAAAGGCCATAAATGCCTATTGGGATAGCCTGAGGGCCCATTTCTGGTGGTAGGACTGAAGTCTAATCCTGTGCTGGCTTTGTTGGCTCTGAACCGGTGGGAAACAATAGACTTTGCCCTACTGTTAGATGGGCTGGCTCCACCTGTTTCCTGAAAGAGGATTTCCATGTAACTGACTTTATTCTGTTTGAAGTTAGGTTAGCAATACTCTTGGACATGTTAACTTTGCAATTAAAGTCCTTGAAGTTTGTTTTTAATTTTCAAGTAATTTCCTTTGTAGGACAAACTTTGGATTCAGTCACCTTTTGAAGACACTTTTTGGGATGAATTAAAATTATTACTGACCAAAAAAAATTATTACTGAGGGAGGCGGAGCAAGATGGCAGAGGGGATGCATCCCTAAGTCAACTCTCCTAGTGGTTTCAGGTGAGAGTGGGGGTGCTGGATCTTTCCCATGTGGAGTGCTGGCACGGACAAGCAGTGCAGGGCATGAAGCAACAAGGTGAATTGCTGGATTGGAAGTGTAGCCCAGAGATACGGTGTCTGCCAGGAAAAACTCAGAGCAGCAACTGAAACGGTGCCAGCTATGACCTGCAGCAGCTGAGACTGTTGACACCAGGTCCACAGATGGCACACTGAGAGGCAGAAAACAATCCCTTCCCAACAAAGGACTTCTGTGCCCAATTTGTGGGGAATTTGTGTGTTTCACAGAGAATGTGGTGAGGCATGGATTCCCGAGTGGAATTTGGCAGCCAGAAACGGAAGCCATTTGGACCCAGTTTGGGGCATCAGGGATCCAGGCATTTGGACAGAAACTTGAGGGGAAGGGACTCTGCTTAGGAACCGATCCATCCTGTAATTTTGGAAGTCTGTGTGGAGCTGCACTCACGTGGTGATCCACAGTGAGAATCGGTTCCCTTCCTACAAACACCGAAAAATCTTTTGTGCAAGCTGTGGTGATGGTGGTGGCAGCAGCAGTGGTGGTGGGAACTAGAAGTAACCAGCCTTTCCCCCATCAAAAATAAACTGAACGAGGAGCACGCAAAAAGCGCCCAGCTCTTTTCCCTTGGACCACAACAATTTTCTGTTCAAGGGGAAATTAGGAGTTGAGTGGAAAATCAGGCGAAGTGTGGACTCATGTGCCAAGTATGGAGGACAAATAGGAGTGGGCGGCCAGCCAGGAACCAGATGTAATGTAAAACTCTAAAAATGGCGTCTCCATAACACCTCTCCCAGAAGCACGGAGAGCTCATTCTGACCTGCAGCCAGCCATCTGGCATCTGAAGCTAATCCAAGACGCCCAACACTTTGCAGGAACTGTTGTAGGAAGAATCTGTGAAACTTGCCAGCAAAGATTCTCTTTCCTTTTTCTTTCTTTTTGGTTTTAGAGTGGGGACCACTCACAGTGCCACCTGCTATCTAGAAAGTATATTGCAGCGTAATTATATTTCCTTTAAACTGGAACCCCACCGCATTTATAAAGAGGTTTGTTTGTATATATTCAAAAGAACAGTTAGTGCCCTCCCTTTTTTAAATTATTATTATTTTTTAATTTTTATTTTCTTTCTTCTTTGTTTGCTTGTTTTACTACTTGTTTTCTCTACCATTTTATGACCAAAATTTTTGTGGTTATCTTTTTTTACTACTACCTTTTTTTTTTTTGTCCGTTTCTTGGTTGGTCTGTCTTTTGTATTGTTTTCTTTTTGTCTGTTTGTTTGCTTGTTTCTGAGTGTCTGGGCATCGGTGTGCTTGTGTGTCTGGTAGCCTTTAAGTCTGCTTATTTGTCCACTTGGTTTCAATGTGTTTTGTACTTTGCTAAATCCTTGGGTTGGCTATATTCCCTAATTCCAATTTTCACATTCAATAAGAATATGGAGGAACAGGGGACGAGAGCTGACTGAAGCTAGCTTTCACCATAAACTTCAGTACAGGGGAGAGACAACTGCCAAAAGATTCCAACGAAGCTGAAAGTGGGGAGCCAAGCTGGGAAAAGAGATAGATAAACACACATCTTCCCCACCAAGGAAAACCACGACTTCAAGAAAACAAATTCCAGGTCTAGATTGAGCCCAAGTAGAATATTCTCTAGCTCCCCTTGAGTACCTGAGGCAAATAGGCTTCAACTATCTCTACTGGCAGGCGACAAACTGTGGTCACTGAGTGGAGAAGGCATTGACATTACTTGGACTCTTGCAGGCACAAAACCCTGATGGACTCATTGACCTTACCTGGACTCTGGTAGGCACAAAACCCTGACTCACTTGCTTATTGGACAGGACTGGTTTACAGAGTCTGGGTTAACAGAAACTGGTAGTGGAGTTAACAGAGTCTGAGGTTACCAGAGTCCGCCAGCGAAGGGAGAGTAAGGAAGGGAAAGAGACATCAGCCTCCTTATCTCCAAATCATCTACTGAACCAGACTTTCTGACGCCTCAGAGCATCAGAGTGAGCCACACTTGTACCATCAGTAGACTCCTATTATCTATTTGCTGGAGACCTTGTGATCTTTCCAACCAGAGAGTGCATACTGATTGGGTCAATAGGTTGGATCTCTTGATTTGAAAAAATGAACTGGTGGTCAAGGGAGAGTCTCTGATGCTCTCTGGATTTTCTCAGGCCTAAATTATCTTCAGGTGGAATATTCTCCAGCTGGCACTGAGTGCCTGAGACAGCCAGGCCTCAGCTCCCTTTGCTGGTGGGGGTCAAAGAGCAGTAACTGAGTGGAGCTGGCATTGATTCTACTTTGATTCTGGCAAACACAAAGCCCTGCCACATTCGCTTTTTGGGCAACTGGGTCACAGCCTTGTGGGGTCTCCAGTGACTGGGTATGACGAAGGTACAAGATGGGGTAAGAGCCATCAGACTTAGAATATTTTATTTGCTGGGTAGGGCCTTATGACTCCACAGAACACCGGAGCAAGTCATACCTGAGCTGCCAGAAAACCCCTGCTATACAGATACCAGAGAACTCTTGAACTTTAACTGGGCCAATCACCTGAGAACTATCTAAACTGATACCCTGGGACTGGACTACAGAGTCTGGGTTAAGAGAGTCCAGTAGTGGGGTTAGCAGATCTGGACAAATTAACTGGTGGTTGAGGGAGAAACTCTGATGCTCTCTGGATTTTCTCAAGCCTAATTGTCTTCAGGTGAAACATTTCCCAGCTGTCACTGAGTGACTGAGACAGTCAGGCCCCCACTTCCTTTGCAGTCTGGGGACGAAGAGTAATAACCGAGTGGAGGTGGCATTGTCTCTACTTTGATTCTGGCAGACACAAAGCCCTGCCACATTCGCTTATTGGGCAACTGGGTCACAGCCCTGTGGGGTCTTCAGTGACTGGGTGTGGCAAAGGTATAAGGTGCAGTAGGAGGCATAAACCTTCCTAGAATACTTTATTTGCTTGGTAGGTACTTCTGACCCCACAGAAAACTGGTGCACGTCATACCTCAGCTGCCAGAAGACCCTTAGTGTACAGATACCAGAGACCACTTGAACTCCCCCACTTGAGACTTATGTTGACTGGGACACTTGATTTAGATCTCTTGAACTGGGACAATCACCTGAGAACTATCTAAAGCAATACGCTGGGGGTGTGGCTGAGGGAAGCTGTGGTTTTCCTTTCCCAACCATCGCCAGCGAGGGAAGGGGTGACTTAATCGTTGATATTTCTCCACAGCCATGATCTTAACCCAGAATATTTGATTTTCTAAGGTAGAACAGATAGCAGCCGAAAACAAGATAGATACAGGCAGGCCCCTGGGCTCTCAGACCATAGCATTATACACATACTTGGCAAAGCTCGAGGGGAAAAGATACAGACACCAATCCCAGCCTTTGCTCAAAAAGGTTAGCAAAATACTATTCCCGGAGCCCCCAATCCAACTTCCTCTTACCTGCTCACCTAGCCTAACAGAGTAAATCCAGCAAGGGGCAGAGTCAGTGAAAAAACTCCAGTAGTACGAATAACCAGAGTAGATCAACACCCGCAAGGAAAGACATGGCAGAGGTATCTGAAGATCCAACCCATAAAGAGATGATTGAGATGACAGAAATTGAGTTCAGAATGTGGATAGTAAATAAGATTAATAGAATGGAAGAAAGGAAAGAGCTAGAACTTAAATAAATTATTCAAAAAATGTCTCAAGAAATTATTTAAAAGATAACTCAAGAATTCAACAATTTCAAAGATAAAATGATCAAAGATTTTGGAACTTTGAGGCAAGAATTTGTAGCCCTCAAAGATTTTAAAAACATGGTGGACTCTCTTCATAACAGAGTGGAATAGACTGAAGATAGGATCTCTGACATTGAAGACAAATCTTCTGAACAAGCCCAAGAGTGCAAGGACAAAAAGAAATAGAAAGCAAGAATGGATCTTTCTCTCAGAGAGCTCTGGGATAATTAAAAGAAAACTAATATTCGCTTTATAGGAATCCCTGAAAGCAATGAAGTTGCCTCACAAAACACAGAGGCTCTTCTCCATGAAATTTTGAAAGAGAATTTTCCAGACATGCCAAGAGATTCTGAAATTCAGATAGCAGATAGTTTCAGAACCCCTGCATGACTCAACCCGAAAAAGACATCCCCCAGGCACATCATAATTAACTTCACTAAATTTAATATGAAAGAAAAAATTCTGTAAGCAGTTAGACACAAGAAAACCAGAACCTACAAAGAAAAGAGTGTTAGAATGACTTCAGATCTTCCTGCTGAAATCTTTCAGGCTAGAAGAGGATGGTCAGCAACTTTTAATCCTCCAAAACAAAACAATTTCCAACCCAGGATCCTATATCCAGCTAAACTGAGCTTCATCTATGATGGAGAAATTAAATACGTTAATGACATCTACATGTTGAAGAAATTTTCCAAAACTAAACCAGCTCTTCAGGAAATTCTCAAACCTATCTACCACAATGACCATTGCAATCCCCCACTACAAAAACAAACTCACCCAGAAACTTCTGATCAAATTCTAACTTCCACAGTGGTGAAAGGACTAAAAATGTCTACTGGACTTTTAGGCAACTAGAGGACCAATATCTCACCAGGTCTATCAATAATTTCAATCAATGTGAATGTCCTAAACTGCCCTTAAAAGAGGCACAGATTGGCTGATTGGATATGGAAAATCAGACCAGATATCTGTTGTACCCAAGAATCACATATTACTTTAAACGATAAATACAGACTCAGGATGAAGGGGTGGTCATCTATATTCCAGGCTAATGGAAACCAGAAAATAACAGGTGTTGCAATTTTATTTGCAGATACATTAGGGTTTAAACCAACAAAAATAAGCAAAGATAAGGATGGCCATTTTATATTTGTCAAGGGTAATACCCAAGATGATGAGATCTCACTTATCAATATCTATGCACCTAACCAGAATGCATCTCAATTTATAAGAGATACTCTAACAGGCATGAGCAACTTGATCTCTCCCAGCTCTATTGTAGTCGGAGATTTTAACACTCCTTTGGCAGTTTTGGATCACTGCTCCAATAAGAAGCTTAGCAAGGAAATTTTAGATTTAAATTTAACTATTCATCTTTTGGACCTAACTGACCTCTAAGGAACATTTCATCCAAACAAATCTGAATACACATTTTACTCTTCAGTCCATGAAACATACTCTAAAATCGATCACACCATAGACCATAAGTCTAACCTAAGTAAATTTAAAAGAATAGAAATTATTCCATGCATCTTCTCAGACCATCATAAAATAGAAGTTGAACTCAGTAACAACAGAAATTTGCAGTCTCATACAAAAACATGGAAGTTAAATAACCTTATGCTGAATGACAAATGGGTCAGAGATGAGATCAAGAAGGAAATTACCAAATTTTTAGAACAAAATGACAATAAATACACAAGTTGTCAGAACCTGTGGGATACTGTAAAGGCAGTCCTAAGATGAAAATTTATAGCTCTTCAAGCCTTCCTCAAGAGAAAGGAAAGAGAGTAAGTGATAATATCCAGCATCCCTTCATGATCAGAACACTTAAGAAAACTGGTATAGAAGGGGCATTTCTCAAGCTGACAGAGGCCATGTACAGCAAACCCACAGCGAATATTGTAATCAATGGAGTTAAATTGAAACCATTTCCACTCAGATCAGGAACTAGGCAAGGTTACCCATTGTCCCCATTGCTATTTAACTTTGTAATGGAAGTTCTAGGTATTGCAATTCAGGAAGAAAAAGCAATTGAGGGTATCCATATAGGAACAGAAGAGATTAACCTTTCACTTTTCACAGATGACATGATTGTATAACTGGAAAACACCAGGGATTCAACGAAAAAACTCTTAGAAGTGATCAAGGAATACAGTGGCATATCAGGACACAAAATCAACACTCATAAATCTGGAGCCTTTATATATACCAACAGCAGCCAAGCTGAAAAAAGTTAAGGACTCTATCCCGTTTAAAGTAGTGCCAAAGAAGATGAAATATTTGGGGGTATACTTAACAAAGGATGTGAAAGATCTCTATAAAGAGAACTATGAAACTAAGAAAAGAAACAGCCAAAAATGCTAACAAATGGGAAAATATACCATGCTCATGGCTAGGAAAAATCAACATTGTTAAAATGTCCATATTACCCAAAGCAATATACAATTTTAATGCAATCCCCGTTAAAGCCCCACTGTCATACTTTAAAGATATTGAGAAAATAATACTTTGCTTTATATGGAATCAGAAAAAAACTCAAATAGCAAAGACATTACTCAGGAATAAAAACAAAGCAGGAGGAATCATGCTACCAGACCTCAGTCTATACTATAAATCAATAGTGCTTAAAACAGCATGGTATTGGCACAAAAACAGAGAGGTAGATGTATGGAACAGAATAGAAAACCAACAGATGAATCCAGCTACCTACCATTACCTCATCTTTGACAAACCAATTAAAAATATTGAGTGGGGAAAAGATTCCCTATTTAACAAATGGTGCTGGACGAACTGGCTGGCAACCTGTAGAAGACTGAAACTGGATCCATACCTATCCCCATTAACTAAGATAGATTCTCACTGGATTAAAGACTTAAACTTAAGACACGAAATCATAAAAATACTAGAAGAAAGTGGAGGGAAAACACTTGAAGAAATCGGCCTGGGTGAATTTTTTATGAGATGGATCCCACGAGCGATTGAAGCAACATCAAAAATACACTACTGGGACCTGATCAAACTAAAGAGCTTCTGCACAGCCAAGAACACAGTAAGTAAATCATGCAGACAGCCCTCAGAACGGGAGAAAATACTTGCAAGCTTTGTCTTCAGCAAAGGTTTAATAACAAGAATCCATAGAAAACTCAAATGCCTTAACAAAAAAAAAAAAAAAACAAGTGATGCCATCGCAGAGTGGGCGAAGGACTTGAAGAGAAACTTCACCAAAGAAGATCAGCCTATAGATATATAAAAAAATGCTCACCATCCTTAATCATTAGAGAAATGCAAATCTAAACTACTTTGAAATATCACCTAACTCCAGTAAGATTAGCCCATATCACAAAATCCCCAAAACAGAGTTGCTGGTGTGGATGTGCAGAAAAGGGAACACTTCTGCACTGCTGGTGGGAATGCAAACTAATACGTTCCTTTTGGAAAGACGTCTGGAGAACACTTAGAGACCTAAAAATTGACCTGCCATTCGATCCCACAATTCCATTATTAGGTATGTACCCAGAAGATAAAAAATCACATTACAATAAAGATATTTGTATCAGAATGTTTACTCCAGCCCAGTTCATAACTGCCAGGTCATGGAAGAAGCCCAAGTGCCCATCAATCCATGAATGAATCAATAGACTGTGGTAAGCAAAGTATCACAAGATGGAAAAAAAGTATCCAATGTATGCAGACCTATTATGAAACTAATTTATAGTTCTCAAATGAAAGGTACAACTTAATTCTAGCCTAAGAATATGAAGAGGAGGTGGGGGAGGGGAGGGGAGAAGGGTGATGGGTTGTGGGAGGGTGACTGGAAAGATCACCTATATGGTCTAAGAAGGATACAAGTGAACTTTTCTAGAACTGGAGTATAAATGTTTTAACACAATAACTCAGTAAATGACACAAAGTCTATGTTAACCAGTTTTATGAAAATATTAAAAATTGTATATGAGAATACTACGCTGTACCCCATGTTTGCATTAATGTATACAGTTGTCATTTAATAGAAAAATACACGA
Source organism: Galagoides demidoff (assembly GCA_963574575.1). Taxonomy (NCBI): domain Eukaryota; kingdom Metazoa; phylum Chordata; class Mammalia; order Primates; family Galagidae; genus Galagoides; species Galagoides demidoff. Next base: position 9,594 of record CAUYQV010062340.1, read on the forward strand.
ACATTAATTTGACTAATGTATGTATTGAAGCTATATATTAAAATGGAAATATTTGATCTGATGATAGTAATATAAAAAATTATTACTGACATATACTAAGATTGGCCAATATTTTATAATATTGGAAAATACATAAATATAATTTAAAGAAAATTAATCACAACTGTATATTAGACAATATTTTCTCTACATTCTTAACATATCAAAGAAGCTTAATATGTCTTCTTGAGATTTTTAGTAGTCTTCATATTTTAAAAGGACTAAATATAGAGTTTTAATTTTGGAAGTTTTGTCAAATACTAAGGGCTTAAAACATTTGTTCAAGGCACATGACCTATGAATTTATGAATAAGTGCTCATCATCCGTAATCATCAGAGAAATGCAAATCAAAACTACTTTGAGATATCATCTAACACCAGTAAGATTAACCCATATCACAAAATCCAAAAATCAGAAATGCTGGCATGGATGTGGCAAAAAGGGAACACTTTTGAACTGCTGGTGGGATTTCAATCTAATACTTTCCTTTTAGAAAGACTTCTGGAGAACACTTAGAGAACTAAAAATAGACCTACCATTCAACTCTATAATTCCTCTACTATGTATATATCCAGAAGACCAAAAATCACACTACAACAAAGATATTTGTACCAGAATGTTTATTGCAGCTCAATTCATAATTGCTAGGTCATTGAAGAAACCTAAGTGCCCATTGACCCACAAATGGATCAATAAACTGTGGTATATGTATACCACGGAATACTATGCAACCCTAAAGAAGGATGGAGACTTTACCTCCTTCATGTTTACATGGATGGAGCTGGAAAATGTTCTTCTTAGCAAAGGATCTCAATAATGGAAGAAAAAGTATACAATGTACTCAACCCTACTGTGAAACTAATTTATAGCTTTCAGAGGAAAGCTATAATCCAATTATAGCCTAAGAATATGGGGAAAGGGGAGATGGAGGGGAAGGGAGTGTGGAGGATGGGTGTAGGGAGGGTGATTGGTGGGATCACATCTATGGTTCATCTTATAAGGATACACGTGAATCTTTCTAAATGTAGAATGTAAATGTCTTAACACAATAACTAAGAAAATGACATGAAGGCTATGTTAACCAGGTCAATGAAAATATTTCAAATTGTACATAAAAACAGCACACTGTACCCCATGACTCTATTAATGTACACAGCTATGATTTAATAAAAAAAAATTTAATAAAAAAAGGATTTTATGGGTAAGATATAGTCAATTGGATTGTATGCAAATTCTTTCATAAATTTCTTATTATGAATTCATTCAATTCTGCAAAGGAAATTTACATATACTTTAAAATTTTTGGATTTTCCTGCCTATTACTATTTAAAATAACTATTTTGTTTTAGGACAAAATTTATTACATAAGTTTTAGGATTAAAATTTACTATGAAGTTAATTATTCAATTGGCTAAAGTGATAATTAGAAGGTTTAAAAGGTAAAAACCTTATTTGTTGATAATAACTCAGTTGTTCAAGCAATTTAAACAATTAAATTATTACCTATTACAACTGAAAGACATTGTATGGAAAATAACATTGATACAGGATTTTCTTACTCAGGACTAGATAGAGAAACTTTGTATTTCATGCTTAGGTGAGCTCAGAAATCAAACTGCCATCTCTAGGTAGAAACAGGCAGTACCCTGAAGGTCAGACCTTCTGAACTCCAGCAAGGGTATGAACAAAACAGCCTGAAGTGTTTTGCATGGCTCCACCCTGAATAGGGAGCATACACCCTAATCCTTTCCCTATAACCAAATTGTAAAGAACTAATAAGCTTACCCTAGGGGGAGAGGTTGCATTTATTTATTTGTTAAAATATCTATTTAGTTTGTAAAGTTATTTTTCCATTTACCAAGTTCTGGCTAAAGTTTCTTATAGAGTCAGTATTTACACCTAGACAAAGGACTCATGCAAGAGATCTCCAACTGGCGCATTTTCACCCCTGCCAAAAGCTCTGGTGCTTTCCACTCCCTCTGCACATCCTTTTGTTCAAGAAAGTGTCATTTTATCTCTGATCTGTGGCTCATGGGCTCAAATCTCAAATCTCTGAGACAAACGACTCAGTAAAGAAAGAAATTTCAGTAACAAAGTCATAATACAGTCAACCTTTCTGATGTTTTTTTCATTGTCTCTCCAAGTCTCACATGGCCACTAAGGTCTGGACCTGTGTCCTGAGACAGAAAGTAGAAAACTTGGAACATTTAGTTTCTTTCACAAAAGCCAAGGGGCAAAGTCAGGGCAGAGAGAAAGGGGCCATGTGGGCTACACTGTGCATTCTGTAGTTCTTGGCCCAAGTGTGGGGAACACATCCTTAAGTCTTACCATAGTCATCCTTCTAAATGTCTGAATTCAGAAGTTTAATATCAAGAACATAAGTTCACTGTTAAATTCAGCAAAATCTAGAAATGCTAGAGAAGTGGTGATTATATAATCTTTAAACATTAGAATTTTAATAACATGTTTAAGACTAATTTCATCTATCAAAGAATAGTAAAGTCACCTGAATAAGAAGGGATTTGAGTTGTATTTCTGAGAAGTTACTTAATGTAAGCACTTACACCCATTTTCTTTGCCAATTAGTTAGAGTTCTTTTATATATTTTGATTGTGAAATTTAGGCACATGACATATACAAACACACAAACATAGAGGCAGACATACAGACTTTGTTTCCCAGCTTTGTTAACCACTTCTAAACATGTTTTTATTTAGACTATTTTTTAATTGCCTAATTTATGTATTTTAGGAAGTCACCTATGTTTAATACACAACAAATACAGAAACTCTAATTGTCTTGAGAACAAAATTAGAACTGATGAGAATTAATGTTCTCAGCAAGCAACCAAAATAAAGTAGGTGGACCACAGTGATTGGAGACAATGGGTTTGTAAGAGCAGAACCTCAAGACTCCCTGGATAAATCTCCTGACAGCGCTGCTAGGAGTGTTGGAGCACTGCACCCCCAGCCCTGCTCCTTCAGGCAATCAGGCTTCCCCAGAAATATATAGCACTTATTGGAGCAGTCTAGGTATCCCTTTGTGGTCACCTTTTGAACTATTTAAAGTTAATTGAGTTGGAGAATTAAATCTCTTGAGAGTGACTAGTGGAGAAAGTTAATCTGTATCTTAAACAGGAAATGGGTATTTTGTTTGTAATTTTTCAAGTGTTTATACACATGAAGAACAGTTTAAGTCTTCTAGCCAGGAGCTGAATATGCCATAGAGGCAAATTCTTTGAAATGTGGAGAAGGAGGGCATGAAGAGAGGTAAGACAAAACAGGTTTAGGTAGATTAGAAATCTGAATTCCAGCCATAGTTACCAGCCCCAAAGGGTCTGTGTCTGCATTTGAGGTGGAAGAAGAACATTCCTTTTCCTTCTTCTTTCCTTCCTTCCTTCCTTCCTTCCTTCCTTCCTTCCTTCCTTCCTTCCTTCCTTCCTTCCTTCCTTTCTTTCTTTCTTTCTTTCTTTCTTTCTTTCTTTCTTTCTTTCTTTCTTTCTTTTTTGAGACAGAGTCTCACTTTATCACTCTCAGTAGACTACCATGGCATCACAGCTCACAGCAATCTCCAACTCCTGGGCTTAGGCAATTCTCTTGCCTCAGCTTCCTGAGTTCCTGGGACTACAATAGCCCACCACAATGCTCGGCTATTTTTTTGTTGCAGTTTGGCTGGGCCCAGGTTCAAACCCACCACTCTTGGTATATGGGGCTGGTGCCCTACCCACTGAGCCAAAGCCACTGCCCAGGAATGTTCCTTTTCATGCTTTCATTCCTCATCTAGTAAGTCTTGTTGGAATTAAGAGGGAAAGGGTTCTTCCACTGGAGCTGAAGTGGATGGACCCAGAACAGAATGAGAGGGGGTTCTAATTGATTAATATGAATATGACAGCCACTGTTTTTTTTAACATAGATTTAAGCATTTGAATAAAGAGTTCTCACTATAATGAGCCTGATTATCCCATAATTTATTATTCCCAAAGAAAACTGTTGTGCCCGAAAATTCCCCCAAATGGCCCCAGCAAACAGTCCGAGACACACTTCGATGTAAAAAGCAAGAGGTGAGTTTTATTCAGGCCCGGGTCTGGGCTCTCCTGGCCTGCCAGCTGAGGTCGAGCCTCAAACCCGGGGTGGAGGAAGTTTTTATGGGGTACAGAAAGCAAGAAGGGAGGAAGGGTACGAGTACACTTTTGATTGGTGGTTGATAATTTCATTAGTGAAGGAGGATTTGGATTGGTACAGGTGAGGGGTGGGGATTTCTTAACCAGGGCTAGAGGTGGTGTAGCCTAATTAGGTAGTTGAAGGAGAATACCTGAATTTCAAGGAAATAGAAACTTATTGCCTATTATGGCAGCTGTATGCCTAAGCAGTTGGGGACTTTTTGCCTGATATGGTAACTTGTTGCCTGAGCTGGCTTACTCAGTGGCTCAGCAATTTGTGCAGCCAGAGATGGGGGAGGCAGCAGGGAGTGGCCCTGCGGGTTTACCTGGTGGTTGGGGTGGAGGGAGGTGGAGGGGCTTGGAACAGAGTTTATGTAGTAAATGACAAAATGGCTCTGGTCTGGCCCTTTCAAAACTACCCCCGAACACCCAAAAATTTACTTACCAACTATGCAGTGTCACTTCTTCACACTCACAGGAGCTTCCCTTACCTGCATACAGATACTGTTCTGTACTCTGGTCCCTGTTTGGGGTGCCATTTGTCATGAACCAGTGTTGTAAAAGGGAGTGAACCAGAGTGGAATTGGTGGGGAATGATGAAAATAAAGCATAAGAGAAAACACAGAAATGAAAGATGGGATTGGGAGGTCTGACTGAGCTGATGGCTGCAGCCAGCACCAGAGCACAAAATCAGCTTTATTTTATAGTATCTATACAGGGTTGTCTAGGGGGAAGTAGCATAGACAATGTGGGGAAATAGCATAACAAAAGATATAATTTTGGTCTTACAGTACAATTGGAAAATATAAATTACTTTAATAAAGACAAATCATCTTGTTAATGATTTCTACTCAACTTCATTAACATATGACAAGAAGTAAGAAGGGAAAGATCATAAGTATCTCAGCATAGTTGACAAAACAAAGGAAGAATTATGAGACTTAGGAGTTTCTACTCAACTTCATTAATACATTACAAGAAGTAGGGAGGCAAAGATCCCAAAGGTCTCTGCATAGTTAACTGGACAAAGAGTTACCTGATTTGATGAAGAAAGGAATATGGCTGCTTTGGGAATTGAGGATAAGCAGTGTGTGTGAGGGGTCATTCTCTGAATGTTCCCCAGGCTGTGAGGGTCCTGTCATCTCACAGCCCACTCTCCACAATTTTGACCAAGGTATTTTCCATTTCATTAATCTCTTATGAGAGCATATCATCAATAACTATCCATGCAAGCATATTCAGTAAGATTCTAGCAAACAGAATATAGCTCCACATTAAAAAAATTATGCATCATAAATAAATGAGCTTTATCCCAGGAAAAGAAGATTTGTTCAATACATAAATTAATAATTTATCATATAAATAGATGCAAAAACAAAGACGCTATGAGCTACTCAATAGATGTGGAAAAAGCTACAACATTCAGCATCCTATTCTGACAAGAACACTTATGAAAACAGGCATACATGGGACATTTCTTAAACTTCTAGAGGCCATCTACAGCAAATACACACCCAATAGCATATTGAATGTAGTAAAACTGAAAGCATTTCCACTTAGAACTGGAAACAGAAAAGGATGTTCACTATCACCACTGCTACTTAACATAGTGTTGGAAGTTCTAGCCAATGCAATCAGTCAAGAGAAGGATATCATGGGTTTCAAATGGGGACACAGGAAGTGAAACACTTCCTCTTTGAGGCTGATTTAATCTTATACTTGGAAAACACAGAGGCTCAACCACAAGACTCCCAGAAGTGATCAAGGAATACATTAACATCTTGGGATACAAAAACAACATCCACAAGTCAATAGCCTTCATATATACCAATAACTGTCAAGGTGAGAATCAAATCAAAGACATGATACCCTTCATAGTTCCTTCAAATCAATGAAATACCTAGGAATATACTTAATAAAGCAAGTGGAGGAGAATCTTTATAAAGAGAATTATAAAACCCTGAGAAAAGAAACATCAGAATGCATTAAATGGAAGAACATACCCAGCTCATGGCTGAGAAGAAACAACATTATTAAAACATTGTCCACACTAACCAAAGCAATCTACAAATTTAATGTACTCCCCATCAAAGCACAAAGCACTTTGAAGAACTTCAAAAAAATAGTACTGCATTTTATATGGAACCAGAATAAAACCCCAAAATCCAAAACAATGTTAAGAAATAAAAATAAGGGAGCACACAATATAGCTGACTATAGATAGCTTTCACCGGAGGCTCTGTACCAGAAGAAGGAAAACTGGACTAAAGTGACCTTGGAGCAGTTGAAGTTTAAGGGTTGAATGTAAAGGAAAAAAATCAAGACATTCAGCATCTCCACAGAGAAAAACAAAGAGATGTGAGATGTGAAGGAGAGAGAACTGAAAACAACTAAGGTACAAAGGAATTGAAGGAGCCTTGTACTGAGATGGAGAGAGGGAGAAAAAACACCCACTCCCCTCTTTACCTTGTTCTTGTAACATGGCACAGAGAAGTGAGAAAACTAGGAAGGAAGAACTAGCCTATGCTGACTCTATGTCTGTGGAGTGTATGACCAAGTAACCATAACAGGCACAAAGCCTTAGGGACCCCTCCCAGAGACAAGATGCCTTGAGATCTGGAACATGTTTGCTTATTTTGCCAAAGAGCCAACCACTAATTTGACTTCTGTGTGAAATGGAACATTCCCCCTTCTTCCCACCCAGATAATCACTAACAACCATCTCTGCTTCTGTATTCAGCCGATTATGAAACGCAGCAGCTTGATTGCATCAGCCTACCCCTTAAAAACCCCAGCTTGTTGGAAGTCGGGGCTGGTCTCCTAACTTACAAGGACAGCCGGTCAGCAGGTCTGAATAAAGACTACTTATTGGTAACTTGAAATGATTCATCTGATGGTCACTTCACTTGCTCTGTAACATTTTGGAAGCCACAGAGAGATCCCTGAATTTTAACCCAGGCTATGGCCACCAGTTGCAGTTGGGCATGTGAGCCAGTTTTCACCTAGGGGGCAGCTGCTGAGAGACGGTCCTCATCTCTGGGTGAAAAGCCAACTTCCTTCCCCTGCCCCAACCTACCAAATTAACAGACAAAATTCTGGGCACGTTAAGGGACTCATCTGGTTTTGGTTTTACCCATAAGTCTGTATCTGTTTCTGAGGACACATCAGAGTCTGGAAGCAGCTATAAATACTGAGTGTCTGGCTTCAGGTCAAGACATCATCTGGACTTTGGTTTGCAGCCCCCTTCTGTTAAATCCCCCCTCCATCCCGGGCCCACCAAACAACAATGATGGCTGCAACCAAAAAATGGCCGGGGGTTGTGGCGGGTGCCTGTGGTCCCAGCTACTTGGGAGGCAGAGGCAGGAGACTCGCTTGAGCCCAGGAGTTAGAGGTTGCTATGAGCTGTGATGTCATAGCACTCTACCCAGGGGGATTGCTTGTGGCTCCGTCTCAAAAAAAAAAAAAAAAAACCCCTCCAGGGACTGTTCTGGATCTGTTTCTGTCCCCTTCTGGGGACTGTTCTGGTTCTATTGCAGTCAACTCTTCCCGTTCTGTTTCTGGGTGCATGAGAGAGTGAGTGAGTTTGGATGTGATTCCACAGCCCCCAAGGCTATGAAGTCTGAATGGGCCTTCATCTGTGGTTCCACAACCCTATCATATGACTTAGTGGTGAAATCAATCTTGCAGTTGATCCAGTATGGGGTTTATACAGCCTGCCTGTGCTAAGATAGAGTTTTCATCCCTTTGGGGACGTAGCCGGCAGGCATCTGAATGGTTATGTTTGTCAATCTGCATTTCTGTCTGTCTGAATTCTTAATGTTGGGCCCTTGTCTGCCCTGTCAATTTGCTTACTTTCTACAGTGTCTCCTTATGGCTGCCACCCGACCCCTTCACTATGACTTTCATCACATTGTTCTCTGAATCTCAGGTCTTTGCATCAAGTAACCCACCAGGAATTTCATCCTGGAGACTAGCCTCTTGACTATCTTCCTTTGTTGACTCTAATTAAGTAGACTACACTTTCTGAACCCCCACCCCTGATTCCTTTGTTTGCTATCAGGGCTTGATCCCAGCTGTTACCACCTACAGGGATTTCCTTTTTGTCTGTCACTCTTTCCCCACCCCTTTCAAGGCTTCTTATGTTTGGCCGTGTCCTCCAAACCCTGATTCTGCTGATCCTCCCATGAGAGGGACAGGCTGTCATCCCTCTAAGGGGAGGCACCCTTGGAGAACCCAGAGCCCTCAGGAGACCAGCTGACAATCACTCCTAAATTCACCTGTGGGTCCGCCTCTGGAGGTAAGCCACTTAACATCTATTTTTGACTAGTGTCTACAGATGTTTACTATAGCTATTGATAGTAAAAACACCATTTGAATGAGAACAAAAGTACAATCAACCCTCCAGTGTGTTTGATAACTGACAGGCCTGTCAAAAAGTGTAAGAGAGTGTGTGAATGTAATATGACTAAAACAACCTAAGGGAGTGCTAATTTTCCTCCTATGGCTAAGTAGAAGTTCTAGTGAGAAATCAAGGTCCCCCAGATTGAGAAATAGACTGGAATTGGATGCATGTAAGTGCTTAGAGACTGACTGAGATAAGTAACAATAGATAGGGTTTCACCTTCTCTTTCACAGGGAGAAACATTATGTAAATAGCCCGGTTTCCCTCCTCCAACTTTGCCCCCTGGCTATTCTGAGAGAAACTAAAAGTTCCCGACCCCTTCTGGACAGGAAGTTTTCTGTTTCCTGTCTCAGACACAGACCTAGTCCTTGGTGGCCACATGACAATGTGAGACTTTAAAAAAAAAAAGAAAATGAGAAAAATCACTGTGTTATGGATTTGTTGCTTTGTCACTGGAATTTCTTTTTTTTTTTATTAAATCATAAATAAATTTACATTAATACAATACATGGGGTACAGTACATTAATGCCGTCATGGGGTACAATATGCTAGTTTTATATACAATTTGAAATATTTTCACCAAACTGGTTAACATAGACTTCATGGCATTTTCTTAGTTACTGTGTTAAGACATTTATATTCTACATTTAGAAACATTCACATATACCCTTTTTAGTTATATATCCAGATGTCACTGGAATTTCTTAAGTAAGTCCTTTCTCCCAGAAATTCAAGAATTGAGCCCATGGGCTACAGATCAATAATATGAAATGTTGTTAAATTGAAAAGCTTGCAAAGAAAGTAAGGAGTGCCAGAACTACTGGTAAAAAGAAAGAAATACAAATCAGAAGTCTCTTGCATGGGTCCTCTGTCTAGGGGTAAATAATTGGCCCTGAGAGATATTTTAACCAAAACTAGTAAATGGAAAAATACCCTTAAAAATTGGGTATTCTGGCAAATGAATTAATGCAGTCCCTCCCCTGAAACAAGATTATTAGGTCTTTGAAGTTTTTGTCTGGGAAGAGAATTAGGGTATGTGCTCCCTACTCAGGGTGGAGCCATCTAAAATGTTTGGGACTGCTTTGTTCATGACCTTTCTAGGGCTCAAAGGGTGTGGCCTGCAACATGTTTGTGACTAGAGATGTGAGTCTGATGTCTCAGCTTACCTGAGTCTGAAAAATGGGGGTTCCCCATCCGGCCTTGAGTGGGAAAATCCTGTATCAATGTTATATTTCATAAAATGTCTCTCATTTGTAAAAATGTAATAATTTTATTGTTTAAATTATTAGAAAAACTGAGTCTTTGTCAAAGAATAAGATTCTTGCCTTTTAAGCCTTCTAGTTATCAGTTTGGCTGAGTGACATAGTGAACTGTAATCTTGTTTTGTGGGAAGTGGGTTTTTTGAGAATAAGAGAAAATTAGACAGAAAGGAAAATGGCACTGTGTAAGGAAAGACTCTTGTGTGAAAATTTTTGTCCTGAAACATAATGGTTGTTTATGAAAATGAAAGGGACGACAAAAGTTAAAGGAAGTTTAGAATGTTTGTAGATTTTCTATGCAGGTTAAATAAAACTCATAAAAGTAAATTTGTGGAGGAGTTTACATTGTATTTCCTTTAACAATGTATTTCCTTTAAAATCTTTTGGCTTGCTGGGAGGAGAAAGATGGCTGACTGGAGCCAGCCTTCAATAGAAGTTCCCATCCAAAGGGGAGGATAATGTCTGAGTACCCAATTAAGCTGAAGACTGGGAGCTGAGCTGAGAGAGAAGAGAGAAGAATGTTAATTGCAGGTCACCTCTGCTGAGGCAAGCTGTGACTCCAAGAAAGCAAACTTCAGGTTTTCTACAGGTCAGCAGTGAACTGAGGACCTCTTGTCTCACCCCATTGGTGAGAGCTGTAGGAGATGGAAACTACTTCCCCAGAGGGATCCTGTTATAATCCTGAGGACTCTCTTATCAGGCAGGAAAATTGAACTAACATTTTCCCTATAGTTCTGAAATTCCAGTCCACCCTTACCCCCTTCCCTGATGATCCAGAAGTCTAACCCCTGAAGAGAAAACAGAAGGCAGTTCATGAGCAGTGCCCCCTGTCTTGACTGACCAAGTGCCCTGGGGTCTAACCAGCCAGAGCTGCAAGCTCTGCCCTGCTAGAGCCATGTGCCCCATAATCCACCCAGCTAGAACTGTGCACCCCATGCCCCACCCTGCCGGAGCCTCTGCACCAAGCCCTGCCCTGCCATATATGTGACCCAAGCGCTCTCCTTGCTGAAGTCACTGGGCACCCTGCACTGCCAAAACCGTGTGCAACATCCCCCAAATTTGCTGCTAGATATGACTACCCCACACTCCTGGAGCTGCTACTATGGCCACTCCCTGGCTGTGAGAGTCACCTGGGAGCTACGCAGGGTCACTTCCCACAAAGATTCAGCAACAATAGAGTGACCCTACAGCGGTCTAATCTTGTAGAGACATGTGCCGAAACCTGAGGACTGCCAGAGGAAACCAGATCTCACTCTATAGGAATACTGGTGCTGCAGAGGGGTTGGGGCAAAGGCAGGGTGACTGAGGGAGAAAAGCATTTCCTGACTTCTTATCCTCAGGATAAGACTGAGTTCAGGTGGAACACTCCCCAGTGGCTGCTGAGTACCCAAAGTAGGCAGGCCTCAGCTCCCTCTGCTCCTCAGCCAGCTGGTGGCAGAAGGTAGTGGCTGGGCTGAGGCGGGGGGAAGGGGTGGGGATTGACCTTCCTTTGACTCTCACAGGTGCAAAGGCCCCAAACATCTGCTTATTGGAGGGAGCAGGACCTAAGCCCTGTCACCAGTGACTGGGTGTGAAAGAGTAGCAAAGCAGTGAAAAAGACACAGCCCCTTGGTCCAACTCTGCTACTGGGAGGACATTTCTGACTCCACAGATCATCAGAGCAAGCCAAATTTGACCAACTAGTAGAGCACTGCCATCTAGTTGCTGGAGACCTTTCGAACTCTCCCACTTGAGAGTCTGTACTGACTGGGTCAATTGATTTGGAGCTCCTAACCTGGGCCAATCACCTAAGGACCCTCTTGGGTGGTACTCTGATTGTGTGGTAATGGGACGGGTTGATTTTCCTATCCCAGTTGTTGTCCGGGGGGTGGGGTGTCTTAGTTGCTTGTATTTTTCCACAGTTAAGTCTTCAATAAGAGTCACTGATCCACTAGGATTACACAAAGACCAACTGAATACAAGACAGAGCAAACTACCCCACCACAATAAGCAGATTTCCTCAGCCTTGGACAGTAAATATGTGCGGGTCCTGTGCAAAGCTGTAGGGGAAAAAGCTGCAGTCACCAGTTCCAGATTCTTCACAAAGGGCTGGTTAACCACAACTCCAAGAGCTTCCAATCCAATTTCACCTTACCTGCCCATCTAGCCAACCAATAAAAAATAATCATGAGGCAGAATCAGCAGAAAAACTCTGGCAACATGAATAATCACAGTAGATAAACTCCCCCAATGAACAATATGGCAGACACAGCACAAGATCCCATTCATAAAAAAATGGCTGAAATATCAGAAATCGAGTTCAGAATTTGGATAGCAAATAACATCAACAGAATGCAGGTAAAGATAAAATTACAATTTCAAGGAGTAATTCAAAAGCTATCTCAAGAATTCAACTAATTCACTTTTCACAAATGGTGCTGAAAGCGAAGAAGGAAGCTCCTGCCCCTCCCAAAGCCAAAGCCAAAGCAAAGGCATCGAAGGTCAAGAAGGCAGTGCTAAAAGGCATCCACAGCCACAAAAAAAAAAAAAAAAAGAAGATCCGTATATCACCCACTTTCCAGTGGCCAAAGACTCTGAGGATCCAGAGGCAGCCCAAATATCCTCAGAGGAGCACCCCAGGAGAAACAAGCTTGACCACTATACTATCATCAAGTTCCCCTTGACCACTGAGTCTGCCATGAAGAAGATATAAGACAACAACACACTTGTGTTCACTGTGGATGTCAAAGCCAACAAGCACTAGATTGAACAGGCTGTGAAGAAGCTTTATGATATTGATGTGGCCAAGGTCAACACACTGATCAGGCCTGATGGTGAGAAGAAGGCATATGTTCGACTGGCTCCTGATTATGATGCTTTGGATGTTGCCAACAAAATTGGGACCTGACTAATTCTAAATATATAACTTTTCACCATAAAAAAAAAGAATTCAACTATTTCAAAGGCAAAATCGCCAAAGATTTTCACATATTGAGACAAGAACTTGCAGCCCACAAAGATCTGAGAAATACGGTAGAATCCCTCAGTAATGGAATGGAGCAGGCAGAAGAAAGGATCTCTGACATTGAAGACAAAGCTGTGAATGCTCCCAAATGCTCAAAGAGGAAGAGAAGTGGAGAGCAAAAATGGATCATTTGCTCAGAGAACTCTGGGATAATTCAAAGAAATCTAATATTTGCTGTATAGGAATCCCTGAAGGTGACGAGGTTGCTTCGAAGGATACAGATGCCCCACTTTATGAAATAATCAAAGAGAATTTCCTAGACATGCCAAGAGTTTCTGAAGTTCAGACAGCAGACGGTTTCAGAACAACAGCACAACTAAACTCAAATAAAAAGTCTCCTAGCCACATTATAATTAGCTTCGCCAAAGTTAATATGAAGGAGAAAATTTTGCAAGCAGCCATATGTAAGATAACCATAACCTACAAGTGGAAAAACATTAGAATGACTGCAGATCTCTCTGCTGAAACCTTTCAAGCTAGAAGAGGGTGGTCATCAAACTTTAACCTACTTAAACAAAACCACTTTTAAACTAGAATTTTGTAACCAGGTAAACTGAGTTTCATTTATGATAGAGAAATTAAATAATTTAATGACATGCACATGTTGAAGAAATTTGCCATAACTAAAACAGCTCTCCAGGATATTTTCAGACCTATCCTCCATCACCAAAGTAAACTCACTCAGAAACTTTTGATCAAATTCCAACTTCCACAGTGGGGAGAGGATTAAAAATGTTCACTGGAAATTCGAAAAACTCGATACTCAAATATTACCAGACTTATCAATAGTCTCAATTAATGTGAATGGCTTAAATCATCCTCTAAAGAGGCACAGCTTGGCTGACTGGATACAAAAATTCAGGCCAGACATCTGTTGCATTCAAAAATCTCACCTTACCTTAAAAGATAAACATAGACTCTGGATGAAGAGATGGTCATCTATAATTCAGGCAAATGGAAATCAGAAATAAGTAGGTGTTGCAATTTTATTCACAGATACAATAGGCTTTAAACCAACAAAAGTAAGGAAAGATAAGGATGGTCATTTTGCATTTGTTAAGGGGAACACTCAACATGATGAGATTTCAATTATTAACATTTATGCACCTAATCAGAATGCACCTCAATGTATAAGAGAGACTCTAACAGACATGAGCAACTTGATCTCCTCCAGCACCATAATACTCAGAGATTTTAACACCCCTTTGGCAATGTTGGATAGATCCTAAAATAAGAAGCTAAGAAAAGCAATTTCAGAGTTAAACTTACCAATTCAACAATTGTATTTAACAGACATCAACAGAACATTTCATCCTAACAAAACTGAATACACATTCTTGTCATCAGCCCATGAATCATCCTCCAAAATTCATCACATCTTAGGTCACAAGTCTAACCTCAGCAAATTTAAAAGAATAGAAAACATCCCTTCTATTTTCTTTCACCACCATGGAATAAAAGTTGAACTCAGTAACAATAGGAATCTGCACACTGATAAAAAAAAAAAAACATGAAAACTAAATAACTTCATGCTGAATGATAGCTGGGTCATAGATGAGATTAAGAAGGAAATTACCAAATTTTTGTAACAAAATGATAATGCAGACACGAATTAAGAGAACCTCTGGCATACCGCAAAGGCAGTCCTAAGAGCAAAATTGATAGCATTGCAAGCCTTCCTCCAAAGACCAGAAAGAGAGGAAGTTAACAACCTAAAGGGACATCTCAAACAACTGGAAAAGGAAGCACATTCCTAGACTCAGCAGAAGAAAAGAAATAACTAACATCAAAGCAGAATTAAATGAGATTAAAAACAAAAGAATCATACAAGAGTTCATCAATCAAAAAGTTGCTTTTTTGGAAAAGTCAATAAAATAGATAAACCTTTGGCTAACATAACCAGAAGCAGAAGAGTAAAATCCCTAATTTCATCAATCAGAAATGAGAAAGGCCAAATAATAGACTTCTCAGATATTCAACAAATCCTTAATGAATGTTACATAAAACTTTATTCTCAGAAGCATGAAAATCAGAAGGAAATAGATGAATACTTGGAAACAGGCCACCTTCCCATACTTACCCAGAAAGAAGTGGAAATACTGGACAAGCTTATAACAAGTTGTGAAATAGCATCAACTATAAGGAATCTCTCCTAAATGAAAAGCCCAGGACCAGATGGCTTCACATTAGAATTTTTCCAAACCTTTAAAGAGGAACTAATACCCATATTACTTAACCTTTTCCAAAACATAAAAAAGAAGGAATACTCCCCATTACATTCTATGAAGCAAATATCACCCTGTTTCCCAAACCAGGAAAAGACCTAACAAGAAAAAAACAATTATTGACCAATATCGCTAATGAATATTGATGCAAAATTTTTCAATAAGACACTAGCAAACAGAAGCCAACAACACCTCAAACAATTTATACATCATGACCTGGTGGGTTTCATCCCAGTGTCCAAAGGATGGTTCAATATATGTGAATCCAAAAATTAATACATCACATAAACAAATTAAAAAACAAAGACCATATGATTCTCTCAATTGATACAGAAAAAGCTTTAGATAATATCCAGCACCCTTTATTGATCAGAATGCTTAAGAAAATAAGTATAGAAGGAACATTTCTTAAACTGATAGAGGCCATCTACAGCAAACCCACAGCTAATATCATATTGAATGGAGCAAAATTGAAATCATTTCCACTCAGATCAGGAACCAGGCAAGGTTGCCCATTGTCTCCACTGCTTTTTAACATTGTAATGGAAGTCTTAGCCATCACAATCAGGCAAAAGAAGGCAATCAAGGGGATCCAAATAGGGCCAGAGGAGATGAAACTGTCACTCTTTGCAGATGATATGATTGTATATCTGGAAAACCCCAGGGACTCAACTTCAAAACTCCTAGAAGTGACAAATAATATAGCAGCTTCTCAGGATACAAAATTAACACTCACAAATCTGTAGCCTTTATAAATACCAACAATAGTCAAGGGGAAAGAATAATCAAGGACTCCATTCCCTATACAATAGTGTCGAAGAAGATGAAATATCTGGGGGTGTATCTAACTAAGGACATGAAATATCTCTATAAAGAGAACTATGAAACTTTGAGAAACGAAATGACTGAACATGTTAACAAATGGAAAAATATACCATGCTGATGGCTAGGAAGATTCAACATTGTTAAAATGTCTAAACTACCTAAAGCAATCTACAGATTTAATGCAATCCCTATTAACACACCTCTGTCATACTTTAAAGACCTGGAACAATTATTACTTTGTTTTACATGGAATCAGAGAAACCTTGAATAGCCAAGACATTATCAAAAATAAAAACAAATCAGGAGGTATCACACATACAGACTTCAGACTATACCATAAATTGATAGTGATCAAATCATCATAGTCATGGCACAAAAATAGAGAGGTAGGTGTATGGAAGACAATTGAAGACCAATAGGTGAACCCAGGCACTTATCATCATTTGGTCTTTGATAAGTTTATCAAAAATATAAATTGAGGGAAAGATATCCTATTTAACAAATGGTGCTGGGTGAATTGGCTGGCATCTTATACAAGACAGAAACTGGTCCCACATCTTTGTCCTCTAACAAATATTGACTCTCACTTGTTAGAGGAACTTAAGACATGAAACTATAAAAATTTTTGGAGAGAGTGCAGGGGAAACGTGTGATAAAATTGGCCTGGGAGAATACTTTATAAGGAGGTCACCCTGGGCAATTGAAACAACATCAAAAATATATTACTGGGATTTGATCAAATTAAAAAGCTTCTGCACTGCCAAAAACACACTAAGTAAAGCAAATAAAAAAAAATTAAAAAATAAATAAATAAATAAATAAAATAAAATAAAAATAAAAAAATTAAAAAAAAGTAAAGCAAATAGACAACCCTCAGAATGGAAGAGTATTTTTGCAAGTTATATTTCTGACAAAGGTCTAATAACCAGAATACACAGAGAACTCAAACTTATTAATAAGAAAAAAACAACTGATCCCACTTCATTGTGGGCAAGAAACTCGAATAGAATCTTCACTGAGGAAGACAGGCACATGGTCTGCAGACACATGAAAAAATTCTCATCATCTTTTATCATCAGGGAAATGCAAACCAAAATCACTCTGATATGCCATCTAGTTCCAGTAAGAGTAGCCCACATCACAAATTCCCAAAACTGTAGAAATTGGCATGGATGTGGAGAAAAGGGAACACTTCTGCACTGCTGGTGGGAATGCAAGCTAGTATCTTCATTTTGGAAGGAAATTTGGAGAACACTCAAGGATCTTAATGTAGACCTGCCATTTGATCCTGCAATTCCTCTTCTAGGTGTATATCTCAAAGACCAAAAATTATTTGGCATTAAGGATATTTGCACCAGATTATTAATTGAAGCTCAATTCATAATTGCCAAGTAATGGAAGAAGCCCAAGTGACCATCAACCCATGAATGGATTAATAAATTGTGATATATTTGTACCATGGAATGCTATGCAGCATTAAAAAAAAAAGAGGCTTTACCTCTTTTATGTTTACATGGATGGAGGTGGAAAATATTTTTCTTAGTAAACTATCCCAGGAATGGAAAAAAATATCCAATATACTCAGTACTACTTTGAAACCAAATTATAATCACTCACACTTTCATATGAAACACAACTATAGCCTAGAATGAAGGAGGGAAGGGGAGAAGAGGAGAAGAGAGGGTGATGGGTTGAGAGAGGGAAGGTTAGCAAGGGGATCACACTTATGGAGCATGGAGCATATTGCAAGTATAAGTTGGATCTATCAGGTGTAGGACACAAATGTCTTAACTCTGTAATTGGGTAAATGAGGTGAAGGCTGTGTTGATTAGTAGGATGTATGCACTCCAATTTGTACAAATAATCAACACATTGAATCCCATAATGGCATTAATGTATTCGTGGTCTGTGTAAAAATGACCAAATTAAAAAAAAAAAAAAGATGACAACTTTACCTTTTTTATGTTTACATGGATGGAGCTAGAAAATATTCTTCTAAGTAAAGTATCTCAGAATTGGAAAGAAAAATATCCAATGTACTCAGTATTACCATGAAACCAATTTATAATCACTCATACTTTCATATGAAAGGTGAATCACAACTATAGCCAAAGATGAAGGGGGGGAGGGGAAGGGAGGGGGATGAGTTGATAGAGGGATGATTAATAGGGGGACCACACCTATGGAGCATATTGCAAATATAAGTTGGATCTATCATGTGTAGAACACAAATATCTTAACACTGTAATTGGGTGAATGAGGTGAAGGCTATGTTAATTAATAGGATGTGAGCACTTTAATTTGTATAAATAATCGACAACATTGAATCCCATCATGGCATAAATGTATTCATGATCTATGTACAAATGACTTGATAAAAAATAAAAAAGGCTTTCTCAGTGGAAAAAAATAAAATCTTTTGGCTTGTAATTTTGTTTCAACAAATATTGTTAAGCCTTTGATATTTAACAAACCTTAAAAAAAAAACCCTCTAAATTTGGGGCGTGATGACCGTAGCACAGTAGTTGTGGCAGCAGCCACATACACCAAGGCTGGCAGGTTTGAACTTGACCCAGGCCAACTAAAAAACAATGACAAATGCAAAAAAAAAAGAAAGAAAGAAAGAAAGAAATAGAAAACACCACACTAAATTTGGTCTTTTTTAAATATTAAGGTCACTGAAAACTTGAGTAAAAACACATTATACTTATATGATTTGTTAAAAATATAGGAAACATTGTCAAATGTGAAATGGTAACTAATTTTGTGTAGGTTATGATTATATGTATGTTCCAATTTTATAAACCATTGGTCTGTCCTAGCATTCATTGGCAGTAATAATTATATTTATCTAAAAAAAGAAAAAAGAAAGTGTTTTTTGTAACTGGCTGAGTCCAAAGTTAGTCCTAAGAAATAAATATTAATAAAGGCTGGTGAGTTTTCTTGAATTCAGATTCCTGATATCTTTGAAAATTGAGTACTGTCAGACTAAAACCAGACTTTTCAAACTTTTATTAGAAAGTTAACATGTGTGTTAGTATTGCTAACCTAACTTCAAACAGAACAGAAATCAGTTACGTGGAACTGGGCTAGCTTATTATAACTTATAGTTTGAAATATTACTGATTCTTTCTGTGTTCTGTTTTCCAGAAGTCAAGAAAACCATTTTATGTTTTTTGAGCTATTTGTAGCTTTTCCAGCAATGTATTTACTTATGAGCAGAATTTGAAACATATTTTTTCTCTGTCCTTGAAAGATTTTTCCAGAATTTCAAAGCCATTTGTAAATATTCTTAATTTCTGACAATACAGTTATTTGCAGAAGTTCAATAAGAATCTATTTTGTTCTATAGGGTGTGATGAAAGCACTGGTTATTTTACCAAGGCTTTGGCTGGAGCAGCATTTCCAGAGGTTTACAGATTGCATTAAGGAATTAAGGTTGACTTTATAAGGCTAATAAAAAAGCCCTTTGGAAAACTAGCCATATACCCATCAATAATGTTTCCTGAACTGTGGTCAGTAATGACGGTCACTTTCTGACAATTCTGGGAATCAAAATGTGCTTGGGGACCTCAAGAGAAGAGTAATTTACCCAATGCATACAGGTATCTAATGGCATAGATGAAACCTGGGTTCATGAAAGACTTTCAAGTCCAGCCTAAGATTCCTTATAAAAAGTCCCAGTAAGGTGGTGCCTGTGGCTCATTGGGGGAGAAGGGGGGCCCCAGTCCCATATACTGAGAGTGGTGGGTTCAAACCCAGCCCCAGCCAAACTGTAACAAAAAAAAAATAGCCAGGTGTTGTGGCAGGCACCTATAGTCTCAGCTACTCAGGAGGCAGAGGCATGAGAATCACCTAAGCCCAGGAGTTGGAGGTTGCTTTGAGCTGTGTGATGCCACAGCACTCTAGTGAGGGCAATAAAGTGAGATTCTGTCTCTATAAAAAAAAAACGAAAAGTTCCACCAAAACTAATTTTAAAGGAAAAGAGAGCCTACATGACTAATAATTGCTCTTATTGCACTTTATGCAAATAATCAGATCCAGTATGCTGAAGGTACAGTTTATTTTGGCAACTGAGTTGGTTCTGCTGTAATTTGTCTTTAGTTGAAAGAGAAATTGGAGACAGAAAAATAATTCAAAGAGAAAAGAGGCTACGGCCCACCTGTATTAAATCCCAGCCTTGTCTATAATGTCAACTCATACAATGAGACATAACTGTTTTATTAACTAATCTGTTAAATTAAAACTAAAGACTAGCAAAAACTGAATAAGCCTCCTGCCTTTTGCTCTTCTTAGTGCCCACAGTACCCTCTATGTGGAAGTTTTCACCCCCTATGAAATAATGCTTGGAAAACCCCCACCCTTGGTCCTCATTTGAATAATGAAAGACTGGCTGAACTAAATACTCTCTCCTCAAGTCCTTACAGACTTTGCAGATTTCATCCCAACAGGCTCATAAACAGTATGAGTGGAGCACCAGAACTCTGAAAAGGAACCTCCAATGGCTGAATAGATCAGCATCCTAGCCAGGGACCTGGTGTGGATTAAGAAGCAGCAGCGAGGAACTGTGGAAGCTCTGTAGATTGACCTCTTGCTTGTGATCCTAACCACTCTGACTGCAGTTACTATGACCAGGAGGACCTCTTAGATTTATCACTCCCAAGTTAAAACTACAAAGACCACCCCTGCAGGGAAAATGGATGGTGCAGCAGGCGGACAATCCCTTAAAGAAAAGACTCTCCTGAGACAGAGTCTCTTAAACCTATTGTCCATCTGGGAAAGGAACAAAACTATTGACCCCCATAAGCCTATTAATTATACCCAGGAATTAACCCAAACAGTGGATGGGGGCCTGATAGGCAGAGTCCATTCAGCCAGTCAGCCTACCTTTACTTTTAATATCTGTGACTTATTCCCACCTAATTGGAACTGCTTCAGCAAATGCTGTAAAACCTGGGAAACTTCCTACTAAGGATGTAACTACCTCAAATGTGAGAAAAAAACCTGCAGGACCAGTAATATTTTGCTTGTCCCATTATAGGAAAAGACAACAGTGACAAGGGAGCTGAATGCCGCTGTGCAGAATGAGGCTGTGAAACCATAACTGCTTGGGGTAACAGTGATCCCCACCTCAGCCTATACAGGGGAAAGGGGCTGTGGACACCCAGACCTAAATTCAAACTACTTACCCTCCAGAACAATGAGGGCCCCCATCTTCAATCCGATGATAATCGAATTAGGTATAACAGAGTCAACAACAGTTGAAACATCTACCCTTGTAGTAGGGGAGGAAAATTTCAAAGTACTAAGCAAATAAATTAACCGAGATCTAAAGAACCTAGAAAATTCAGTTTCCCAATTAGAGACCTCTCTGAACTCTTTAACAGAGGTAGTCCTTGGAGACTTAATCTAATGTTCTAAACAATGATTTGTTTGCCCAACACCAGGAGTAGGGAATGAGATGGAAAGAGGGAGATGAAATACCTCTCTTCCCCTCCTGATATTGTTCCTGTAACATGGCACATGGAAGTGAGAAAACTAGGAAGGAAGAACTAGTGTATGCTGATTCCATGTCTGTTAAAAATATTTGCATATGACCAAGTAATGGTAACTGGCACAAAGCCTTAGTGACCCCTCCTGGAGACAAGATATCTTGATATCTAGAACATATTTGCTTTTCTTGCTAAATAACCAACAAGTAGTTTGATTTCTGTGTGAAATGGAAAATTTTCCCTTCTCCCCACCCAGATAATTGCTAGCCACCACCTCTGGTTCTGTATTCAGCCAATTGTGAAACCCAGCATCTTGTTTGCATCAGCCTACCCCTTAAAAACCCAAACTCCTTGGAAGTTGGGGCTGCTCTCCTAACTTACGGGGGACAGCCAGACAGCCCGTCTGAATAAAGACTCCTTATTGGCAATTTGAAATTGTCTGGTGGTCACTTCACTCGCTCTGTAACAGTACAATACAAAGGGGTAAATGAGGCCCCTCTCCCTACCAGGGGCTTTTCGAAGGCTCTCTGGACAGAGCAGAAAATAGTTTTCACATCACGGGAGAGAGTCAGTAAATCCCAGTTTTCCTGCACCTAGGAATTTTCATTCCTTGGGTTCCCATCCCACCTGGCAGAAAATTGAAAAAACATTGCCTCTGCTGCCTCGTGCACACAGTCCATTCCTCCTATCTCTTTGGTTGCTCAACAGGCTACCCCCCACAGAGGCCAGCTTCCCAGTGCTCTGAGAATTGGAGTGCTAGCCAAGTGGTCCCATGAAGTCTGGAGAGTCTCCCCCATCCACAGGTACCAGAAAGATGAAGGAACTCCCACCAGATCCACTGGGGAAACAAGGATCACAGAGACCAATTTCTCCCTCACCAAAGGGTCCTATATATTGTATGGTCTCCCAGTGCCTATTAGGGAGAGGAAATTGTGAATTTGCTTCACTGACTTTGGTGAGGCAGGGTTTCTCTTGGGTGTCACTTCTGCTAGGTGAGACCCATTCCCTAAACTTTGGAGTGGCTTTGTAAGGTGCCTGTACTTGGAGAGTCTTTCCTGACAGTTCAAGCCAACTCTCCACCAGTCAACTGGAAGAGAGACAGAACTAGTCTTGGCAAACCTGCTGTAGGAGAGTCCAGGAAGCAGATGGCAGGCCATGGTTCTTCTCTCACAGATGTCATTGAGGATCACAATGTATCCTGTTAGTTTCTTGTTTATTTTTAATTAAGTCATATATACATAGATCATGAATACATTTATGCCTTTGTGGGATTCAATGTGTTGATTATTTATACAAAGTGAAGTACTTACATCCTAATAATTAACATAGCTTTCACCTCACTTACTTAATCACAGTGTTAAGACATTTGTGTTCAATACTTGATAGATTTGAGTTCTACCCTTGCAATATCCTCCATAGGTGTGATCCCACCATTAATCTTCCTCTATCAAAACATCCCCCTCCCTTACCATCCCCCTCCTCTTCCCTCCTTCATCCTGGGCTATAGTTGTGATTCATCTCTCATATGAAAGTTTGAGTGATTATAAATTGGTTGTATAGTAGTACTGAGGACATTGGATATATATTTTTTCCATTCCTTACATACTTTACTAAGAAGAATACTTTCCAGCTCCATCCATGTAAACATAAAAGAGGTAAATTCTCCATCTTTTTTTAATGACTCATAGTACTTTGTGGTATACACATACCACAATTTATTTATCCATTCATGGGTCAATGGGCACTTGGGCTTCTTCCATGACTTGGCAAATATGAATTGAGCTGCAGTGAATAATCTGGTGCAAATATCTTTATTGCCAAGTGATTTTTGGTCTTTTGGATATAGACCTAGCAGAGAAATTGTAGGATCGAAGTGCAGGTCTACAATTAGATTAATGAGTGTTCTCCAAACTTCTTTCAAAAAGGAATGTACTAGCTTGTATTACCATCAGCAGTGCACAAGTGTTCCCTTTTCTCTACATCCACACCCACATGTGTAGTTTTGGGATTTTGTGATGTGGGGAACTCTTACTGAAGTCAGATGATATCTCAAAGTGGTTTTGGTTTGCATTTCTCTGATGATTAAAGATGAAGAGCATTTTTTCATGTGTCTGTAGACCATGTGCCTGTCTTCTTCAGAGAAGCTTTTGTTTATGTTTCTTGCCCACAATGGAATGGGGTCACTAGTTTTTTTTCTTATTAATAAGTTTGAGTTCTCTGTGGATTCTGGTTATTAGACCTTTGTCAGAAATATAACTTGCAAAAATCTTCTCCCATTCTGAGGACTCTCTACTTGCTTTACCTACTGTCTTCTTGGCAGTGCAGAAGCTATTTAGTTTGATCAGATCCCAGTAATGTGTTTTTGATGTTGCTTTAATTGTCACGGGGTCCTCCTCGTAAAGTATTCTCCCAGGCAAATTTTCTCAAGTGTTTTCCCTGCACTCTCTCCAAGAATTTTTATAGTTTCATGTCTTACGTTTATGTCCTTTAACCAGTGAGAGTCAATTTTTGTTAGAAAAGAAAGGTGTGGGACCAATTTCAGTCTTCTATAAGATGCCAGCCTATTCACCCAGCACCATTTGTTAAATAGGGAATATTTCCCCCAATTTATATTTTTGATAGGCTTATCAAAGATCAAATGATGATAAGTGTCTGGGTTCATCTCTTGGTTTTCAATTCTGTTCCATACAACTACCTCTCTATTTTTTTGTGCCAGTACAATGCTGTTTTGATCAGTATACATTTATAGTATAATCTGAAGTCTGGTAGCATGATACATCCTGATTTGTTTTTATTTCTGAGTAATGTTTTGGCAATATGAGGTTTTTTCTGTTTCCATATAAAATGAAGTACTAATTTTTCTACATTTTTAAAGTATGACAGAGGTACTTTAATAGGGATTGAATTATCCATCTGTAGATTTTTGTAGGAAGTATAGACATTTTAACAAGGTTGATTCTTTCCAGCCATGGGCATGGTTTATTTTTCCATTTGTTAACATCTTCAGCTATTTGTTTCTTCAGAGTTTCATAGTTCTCTTCGTAGAGTTATTTCATGTTCTTGTTAAGTACACTCCCAGATATTTCATCTACTTTGGCATTATTTTAAATGGAATAGAGTCCTTGATTGTTTTTTCACCTTGAATATTGTTGGTATATATAAAGGCTACAGATATGTGAGTGTCGATTTTGTATCTTGAGATGTTGCTGTATTTCTTTTTTTTTTTTTTTTTTTTTTGAGACAGAGCCTCAAGCTATCCCCCTGGGTAGAGTGCCATGGCATCACAGCTCATAGCAACCTCCAACTCCTGGGCTCAAGCGAGTCTCCTGCCTCCGCCTCCCAAGTAGCTGG
>CAUYQV010062341.1:0-10663 GCA_963574575.1 Galagoides demidoff
TCAAGGGTCAACTTTACTGTTACTTTCTACCATTTTCAAATTCCTTAATCATATGTCACCAAAGTCCCCTTTCCAAGGATCATGGCAGGAATACATGGAAACTACAATAAGAAAATCTTTACATTTCATTAGTTATTGTAGTTAATTAAATATCCCCAAATAAATGGTGAATTTAATGGTGAATTTAAACAGTAACATTCTAAAAATCCAGCCTCACTAGTAACTTAGAGGCAGCTTCCAAAGCTCCTGTTGACCAAAGATACATATTACAGAACACTCTGCAGAGCCTGAAAGACCAGGAGATCAATGGCAGAGCCCACGAGGTCCAGATACTTGTGGTCTGTAATGATATTTAACAAGACAATTGATATCCCTAGTTTTGGTGATTCAGCAATATTACAAGGTATGTAACCAATGAATCAGTGAGTATAGTTCTAGCAATTTTTCTACATAGACATATGACATGCAAAATGCCAGGGAAGAGGAAATGAATTCATGGCTACAGAATCTGAAATAGCAACGTGAAAATCTAAGGGACTAGTAGAATGAATTAGGACACAGCCCCCGAGTAAAATACTTTGATGCTGTAACAGAGAATAAAAGAAGTTCCGTGTGTACTCATTAACATGTGATGTTTGCCCAAGAAAAATCAATAAGTAAAAAAGCAAAAAATAGAACAGTGTGCAGCCTGTGTTGCCATTTGTCTTTTAAATGGTGTAAAAGTGAAACACCAATTGCCTCTAGGATAAAGAAATTGGTAACTGGGGGCTGGGGCAGGAAGGAAACATTTCCCTGTGTATGCTCTTATACCTTTAGAATTTGTAACACACGATGGTATTCCCCATGTAAAACCAAACTAAAACACTTGAAAAAAATATATACAGAACAATTAATTGGCACGTTTCTCTGTTTTTTCTAACTAATAGTTTCAATTACTGTTAATAGTCTAAGTTTCCTTTCTATACTAGTAAAATAGATTTCTCTTTAACAGGTTCAGAACACTCCCAACTACTGTAGGATCTTTCTACCCAGAGCACAAGATTCTTTTCAGTATCAGTTATTAATTCACATGTTTGTTCATTTAACTGGGGTCTGTTGAGGTCTGTCCATGTGGCAATATGTGCGCTACAGTTACAAAGTAGAAAAGATACATTTTTTTTTATTGTTTGGGATTCATTGAGGGTACAAAGAATTAGGTTACACTGATTGCATTTGTTAAGTAAAGTCCCTCTTACAATTATGTTCCACCCCCAAGAGGTGTGCCAAACAGCCTGACCTCCCGACCTCCGACCTCCTCCCCCCTCCACTCCCCCATTCTCCTACCCCCCATCTTGTATTAGCTCATCTGCTGCCTTATTAGAATTGAATACCTGGGATTCTTGGGATGCTTTACTATGAAGAATGTGTTCCACCTCCATCCAGGTTAATACAAAAGATGTAACGTCTCCATCTTTTTTACTTGCTGAATAGTATTCCATGGTATACATATACCACAGCTTGTTAATCCGTTCCTCTTTCCTGGGTGGTGGGCATTTAGGCTGTTTCCTCATTCTGGAATTTGTAAATTGAGCTACAATAAATAGTCTAGTGCAAATGATAAGATGATTTTTTTTTTCTATCTGGGTAGATGCCCAGTTAATGCGATTGCATGATCTAATGGGAGGTCTAATTTGAGTTCTTTGCAGATTCTCCATACTTCCTTCCAAAGAGGTTGTTAGTTTGCAGTCCCACCAGCAGTGTAAAAGCGTTCCCTTCTCTCCACACCCCCACCAGCACCTGCTTGAGACTTTGTGATGTGGGCCACTCCCACTGGGGTTAGGTGATATCTCAGGGTGGTTTTGTTTTGCATGTCTCTGATGAATAAAGATGCAAGTTGTATTTTAAGGCGCTCACAATCCAGTAGGGAAGATAACAAAAGTAAGTGAGCGGCTCCTTCGGTCCGTAACTGTTCCTTTAGCATCCCCTGTGAGCAGAGCAAATCAAAACGGTGGGACGACTGTGAAAGAGCAGAACCCAGGCAAGGGAGCCGATACGAGGGCCAGAGCATCCTAAAGGCAGGTGGGCATCACCCAGGGCCTGGATGAGGCAAACCACACTCCATCACACCCAAAACTTGAGAAAATCTATGGTGCATTCATAAACTATAAGCATCCGGGTTGGCCTGAGAGAAGAGTGTGAGCAGAAATGAAGCCAGAGCAGTGTTCCAGGAGAAGCGAGACCACAGGGGACCATGCTCACGGGCTGGGACTTGAGCCCAAAGACACCAAAGAGACACAAAGGTTTTCAAGCATTTGGGACTCCTAGACAACCATATCTAAACTTAGTTGTCTATTTGATGCACACACTGCAACTTAATCATTTGTATTCTCATATTAATCTAAAATAAAACAAACATAGTTGTCAATTACCAAAAAAAAAATTTTTTTTTGATTTTTCAGGTCTCACCCAGACTAAGGCATAGAACTCTGAATTTGCATTTTTAAAAAGAGTTTGCCTGATGATTCCCGCCATAAATCAACCCCAGGATCTAGGATCTCCTGACATGGACTCCTCAAGGTCAAAATGCATCTTAGTGACAGAATAAAACCAGAGCAGCCCTTCTCTGCTCTCTCCTCCTAATGGAAATGCTGTGTGGGGGAAGAAAGCTGGTTTTATCGTTCTGTTCAACACCAGAAAAAAAGAAAACAGAAAGGAGGAACAATGGGATAAGAGAAGGCCAGTCCCCCACGCGGAATGTGTATAAATCTTAATGTACAGGGGAAAAAAACAAAGGAGAGCCCTGTTGTCATAGATACAAACATTTCTTCTGACTTTAATTTTTTTAAGTCACTGCAAGACAGAGGATACAATTTAACACTTTTTCATCTCAGCCACATATTTGGAGGCAGGGCCTCATCTTTGGCATTCACCTGCACGCAGCACATACAACCCCAATTGGCTTAAAAAGGGGGTTGTTTTTCATTACTAAGAAGTAGCAACACGTCCCTGTGCCAAGATAACACGAGGCTTACTGAGGGCTAGTCAGAGTTCACGTTCCTGCTCTTTAATGCTTTCGTGCACCACGGTAAGCATTCATCTCTATTTTAGGCTTGTCTTCCTTTTTAAAATTCATCTTAGCCACCCTCTAAGGTATTTTGCAAGACATGATTACACAATAATGGTGACACGAAAACAAAAGGGGAAAAAATAAGGAAAACCAAACCACCATACAAAGATAGGTTTTTAAACATTTCAAAGACTTAAAGCTACGTGAGTCACATACTAAACAGAAATGCCACCCATCATTCCACGCGAT
The DNA here is from genome assembly GCA_963574575.1 of Galagoides demidoff. Lineage (NCBI taxonomy): Eukaryota > Metazoa > Chordata > Mammalia > Primates > Galagidae > Galagoides > Galagoides demidoff. The sequence continues at coordinate 3,296 of CAUYQV010062341.1, forward strand.
CTGCAGGGTATTTCCTTCCAGAAAGCCAGCATGTATTTATTCCGTTTATTCATTCATTTGACGGATACTTATCAGGCACCCATCCTGGGCAGGCACCGTAATCGAAGCATGATAAAGTGGTGAACCCCCAATCCCCTCCCTGCCCTTACTTCACATACTGGTGAAAACAGACATTAGATAGAGTGCTGCCAAGTCGGGGTGTAGGGTGCTAAGGGTACATGCGATGTGGGGACTAACCCAGTCGGGGGTTATGGGGCGCTTCCCCTGCAGACTCTGCTAAGCTGTGATTTGGAAAATAGGTAGGAGTTAGGGCAGGGCAGGAGGAAGAAAGAGAAAGAAGAGGAAGAGAAAAGGTAAGCACGTGTAGAGATTAGGAGGCAGGGCAAGAAGAAAATGGGTGGAGGTCGAAGGAACAGCATTAGAAAATGTGCAGAAATGAGACAGAGCACGGCGTGCTTAAAAAAAACTCTCATGGCCGGGCAAAGAGAGCACGAAGAAAACACAAATGGTGTATCAAGAAAGCAGGCAGCGGAGACAGGCAGGGGATAGACAGATACACAGGGTGTTAATTCAGCTGGATAATTACCATGAATTAGCCAGGGAAGGGTTCTTTTGTCCCAATTTATAATTAGCTCTAGAATGTAAAAGTTAAATGCTTTAGCCAAGGTCATTAAGTCACAGCAAAGCCACTGCCACCCTAGATCCATTCATCTGATACGTCTACTAGATACTCAAAGCACATCACGTCAAATTAATTATATTTTAAAAGGAGAGAATTAAAAGGCATGCTATCCATACTTCTGTGTCAGTAATGGTGCCATTTGGAAGCTTCTTAAGTTTTGTTTGTTGCTTAAGGAGAGGTAGGCTAACGCATAATTTCTGATGTTTTAATAGACAGTAACACCAATACAAATATTTTTGTTTATAACATCAAATTATTAACTGATATTATATAATAGTTTTTCACAATTTTGCCATTAGAAGAAACAGGATCCCCTGTACATGTGTTCTCTCTGCATATTCCTTACAACTCCATGTGAATAACTGAATAAAAACTTCAACTGAAACAATAAAGACAGAGGAAATTATGATCATTATATATTATAAAGATCTTCGTTTTTTTCAGAGTTTACTCCTAATTCATTCAAGGACTTAAGACACAACACAGTTAACACTGATCAAATGGTTTCTAGCCAGATGCTTTGCTAACTAATTTGCAATCTCTTCTATGCCTCACGATAACTATAAAAATCAATGTATTATATAATTTCATTTTGAAGATTACAAAACAGACGCGGAACAGTTAAATAACTTGCTATAGTTTCACAGCCATGAGTAGCAGAACTGGGATTCAAACCCAGGTCTGCGTGACCTCATATCCCTGGTTGCAAAGTTCTAGGTCTTTTCTTTCTATGGGTCATTGATTCCCTTTAGGCATCCATTTCCGGTATTCAAAGAACAAGGTAAACCAGATGACCCTGATTTCATTTTTAGTTCTAAATATCTGTTGGTTTACAGTGAAATGGTAACATACGTGTCATGTATGGTATCTAAATGCAACCCTATAATAAAAAGTATTACTGTTTTAATTAAATCGTAGCTGTGTACATTAATGCAGTCATGGGGTACAGTGTGCTGGTTTAATATACAATTCGAAATATTTTCACCAAACTGGTTTTTCCCCTTTTCCTTAGTCTGGATGACTATTACAGGTGCTTTTTGTTATTCTATGAATCCCTGTATGGACAGTATATCTATCTGATTATATAGACACATGTCATGTAGACATGGACAATAAAAAGTTTCTATGGTATGTATCTTAGGCATGCAAAAACAAGTGAATGTACTGAATCATGTTACTGAGATGTGCACAGACAGCCCGGTTTCAGTTGGGGATGGATGGATGCTCAAACAACATCCCGTGGGAGGAATGGAGGAGGGAGAGAGATTGTCTTAGGCTAAAAGGGGATGAAGACCTTGACCCCAAGCCTTTTCTGTCTTTTAACCCCCGAGTAATTATTATATGCCCTCCAGTCCTCTCTCAGACCCACTTTTCTAATATCCCTGTGACTCACATCCCCCTCCCCATCCTCCCTGGGGCCCTTTCGCAGCTTCTGAAAGGAACGATGAGCACGCCCTCTCCTGCTTTCTCAGCTCCCTTCACTCCCTAAATCTCTGCACTCTCTTCTCTACACCGCCTAGCCCCCACTTTTGCTGACAGCATGATGACTTCCACCTGGATGGACCTTTCTGCTCCTGGCTTCTTACTCTCCCAGGAGAATTTGACATGATGACAGCTACCCTCCAGAACAATCTCTCCTCTTGGATTCTGTAATAAAATCACGGCCTGATCTTCCCCTTTCTCTCTGGCTGTTTCTTTTCACTCTTCTTGACAACCTTCTCTTTCTCTACCCACCAACTAAACTAATTTCTTCAGGGCAATTCCTGAGCCCTCTTTTCCTCTCTCTCTCTCCTCTTTGCTGACTGCCCCATTCCCCCAGTATTAACATCATGAATCTGCTGATGCTCCCAAGTTTATCTCTTGTTTTGACTGCTCCTCTGACTGTCTTCCTATGGATGCCTCATGGGCTTTTCAACATCCCACCTTAATTTTTCATTCCTCCCTTCCCATATCCACCTTCCCCAAAATGCCAGATTTTTTACCTTCCTGATATTAAAAAGGGTACTACCATCACCTGTTAGACAGGTCAGAAACATCCCTTTAACTCACCACCCCACACAGCTGTGGCTATGGTTAGTCCCCATCAATTCATCTCCCAAAAGATATCTTGAATCTATTCACCCATCTCCATCCCCATCTCCCCCACCTCCAGTCCAAGTCACCATCTTCTTTCTTCTGGACCAAACTCTTAATTGGTCTTTTCACATCCACTCGAATTTCATTCCAACATACACACATTACCCTTATGAAGACAGAGGCATTGCCCTGAGATGAAATCCAGAGAATGTTACTCTGCTGCTTACAACCGCTAAGTGGATTTTCAATCCATATAGGATAAAATATAAAAGCCAAATTTCACCCCAGAGTATTTTCCCCATCCCTTCCCTAGGCATTTCATTTCTTCCCTCTTGACGTGACCAATTCCATTAGCCTGTGTTCTGTTTTTCACAGTCCTTAGCACTATCTGAAATTATCTTTCCGACGTATTCCCTTGTTTAACAGCAAATTCTCTCCTCTAGAATGTCAGCACCCAGAAGGCAGGCACCCTGCTTGCCTAACTCACCTCTGTGCTATGCTCAGAACAGCACCTGACATACAGTGAACACTTGTTAAGTATCTGCTGAATGAATGAACGAAGCACTGACACCTTTGATGTGGATGGTCTTGATTTTTGATGAAAGGAACAAAAATAACTAGTATGTTTATTTTTAGCTCAACAAAACTCTTAGATTATTGGAAGAGAATAATAATACCAACATTCTTTTCTTTAGGTCAGTTTTTTAACATGAACTCATTATATATGTATTTCAAAACTGAAATCTCAACTACCACAATCACTCAGATTATTCTGTACGACTCTTATCAGCACGGTATAATTATTTACTCTAACGTGACTCATAGAGCCATTCCTTTCTCCTTATTCAAAATTCTAACCAAGTTAAAAGTGCCTTTGTATATATTTGAAGGAATGATCATCATTCCTAACAGTAACACAATTTTCTGTGGTCATGTGATATTCATCCATCTTCTAAATTATAGGGTTCTTTTACAGAATAGTTTTAAAGAGTGCTTTTTTGATATCAGGAAGACCCATTATGTTGTTGAAGATTTCAATGAGTGTTTGAATATATAAGTTGGGGGGCCAGAAGTTGAAGACAGTTAAACTGTTGTATAAAATAAAATTGAAGTTCTCAGGAACAGGAGATGTGAAGGATATTTTCTGAATATAGATTAGGGACATTTTTCCTGAGTTACTATATTATAGTGCTAGGGAATGTCAACAATCCATATACTTGTTTAGAGACGCTATTAATTCTGGACTTGCCGTAACAATAACTTCTCCTCTTAGAGTCATGATGTTAATGCTGATGAAGATGATGTCATGACCACTAGCAATGATCAAGAACTGGAAATACACCAAGCTCTGCCCTCAGCCCTTGGCATGGATTATTTTGGTTTTCCTGACAATTTTTCTACAATCCCCCAGAGTGTAAGTAGTGACCTATTCTATAAGCCAATCTTGGGCTTATAGAATATAAGCTCTGTGGGATTTAGACTTTGTCTTATTCACCTTATGCATTAAACCTAAAACATAATGAATATTTATCATATGAATGAGTGAACAAATATGCCCTCAAGTCAGGAGATCCACCCTGGTAACAGTTTTTGGAGGCCATGATAGTATCAAACGATAAGATTTGTATGAAACGCAGATTTGCCCATGTTCTTAATTACTACTCTAAAATCTTCTGTCACAATTCCAACAAGAAGCTACCAGTGGCTGGTGCGATGATGCTGTAACAGAATTTGGGAAGAATGAAATTACATCATTGTGGACTTTGTCCATGAAAGAAGAGACAGGCCAAGTTATGATGTGAATTTAGGCTCTTCCATGGGTTTAAAGTTTGTGCCCTCTCCAAAGTTGTGTTGAAACTCAATCTCCAATGGAGTAGTAGTAAGAGGTGGGACCTTCAAGAGCTGATTAGGCCATGAAGACTCTACCCTCATGGATGGGGTTGGTGTCTCCTACAAGGGCTAAAGGGAACTAGATAAGTCCCTTGCCCATCTCTCTGTGCCACGTGAAGACACAGCAAAGAGGCACCATCTTGGAAGCAGACAGCAGCCCTCCCTCAATCTGCTGGTGCCTCAGTCTTGGGCTTGTGAGCCTCCAGAAATGTGAGCAATAAATTTCTACTATGTATAAATTACCCAGTCTAAGGTCTTCTGTTATAGCAGTGCAAATAGACTAAGACAGGATCTTAATAAAAGAGTTTATGAAAATTAGAAGGAAAACAAACATGGTGTTACATTCAGAAGTTCTATATAAGAACTTGCCTGCCTCAAAAGGATTTAGAAACTCTAAAGAGTGACCTGTCAACACACTTGCAAACAGCTTCAGAGGGGAAGCTTCTCCCTGAGAAGATAATGTGGCGACTTTTGGGAAAGCCCCAGAGGAAACTAAGGGGTTCAGACTTCAAAAACGACCACATAAAAGATGGAAGGAGAAACATACGCGGAAGAATGAAATAGAAGAGTAGCACTGACCTATGTGAACAGTGTCAGAAAAGTTCAACTAAAGCCAGGAATGAGCTGCCGCCAGTGAAAAATGCCAAAGATGACAAAAAGGGTAGGCTGAGAAAACAAAAAGAAGATGAGCCAGAAAATGAATAAAGAATATTATGTCCTTGGCTCTCCCTGGTGGGTGGACACTAGAAGTAGTTAAGCATTTGTCAGAAACCACGCAGGGTGTTTATTTGGGCTGAGACGTATGACAGTGTTGGGTCCACCAATCTGGCTGACTCAGCTACCAGGAAGGGTCTAGGCCAGCACAAAGAGGTAATATACCTTTCTTAAAATACCCAAACAAAAATATGTCACCGATGATGCATTCAACTTCTATTTATAATTGTTTTCTAAAAACAGCAAACAGCAAAGGTAGACTAAGTATTAAGTATTATTTAAAAAATTGCAGGGTGGCGCCTGTGGGTCAAAGGAGTAGGGCTCTGGCCCCACATGCTGGAGGTGGTGAGTTCAAACCTAGCTCTGGCCAAAACTGAAAAAAAAAAAAAAATTATAGCTAAGAGAAGGAAATGATGAGAACCCCCATTATTTCAATCAAGTTCAGCCGTCAGGCCCGGATAAATTATACCCTAAGTCTCTGAAAGACTGGCCTGTCTTGCAAAATCAAACAATGACTTAAAATTAACATGAAAGCTAACACAGTCCAAATTCCTCCCTGCCTCGGGGCTTCTACACTTGCTGTTCCCTCTGCCTGGACTACCTTCCACCCTGGATCACCCCTACTTGGTCTCTCACTTTACTTACTCAAGACCCTTCTTAGGTGTAACCCCTGCCAAGCCTTCCTGACCATCCTATTTAAATAGCTCATAGCCCACTCCCCCTTATTCTCTGTCTCCTTGCCCAGAGTTATCTTTCTACATAGCATTTATCACCCGCTAAGAGATGTTTCTGCTTATTTGTTGGTTATTCTCCTCCCAATTAGAATATAAGCTCTGTGGGATTTAGGCTTTGTCTTATTCACCCTATGCATCAAACCTAGAACATAATGAATACTTATCACATGAATGAGTGAATGAATGTGCCCTGAGTCAGGAGATCTACCCTGGTAACAGTTTTTAGAAGCCATGACAGTATCAAACGATAAGATTTCTATGAGCTGATAAAGTTAGGTTGTAGCATTTTTTAAGATGGTATTTTGGACTTTCTGAGCATTACAGCAATGTCTTAGGGATACATTAGAATTTCCAAGTATATTTTACCATCATAATATCCATCTGTAGGGTGTTCTTCCAAAATTTTTGTTTCAATAAGTATGGGATAAAGCACAGGCATCCTTTTGTTAAAAGCATTTCCCTGGTTCACGCTCTATTAAGGTCCTCTGGCTAAAGAAATGGAGGTGGCCATTGGATTTTTGTCAACCGTTGTTCCAAGCATGTCTACAGTATAGAAGATCCTGTCTCAGAAAAAAAAAAAAAATTAGCTGGGAATTTTGGGACACACCTGTAGTTCAAGCTACTCAGCAGGCTGAGAGAGGAGGAATGCCTGAGCCACAGTTCAAGGCTGCAATGAGCTGTGATCCCACCACTGCACTCCAGCCTGGGCAACACAGTAAGACTCTCATCTCTTAAAAGAATTTTTTTAAAAGATTCTGGCTGGGTCTAGTGACCTAACTAAAAAAATAACATGATGATCTGATAGCTTTGCAGGTAATTTGACAGTACATTTAGAAGCTAATAAAAAACAAATGCAGGAAATACTTAATAATTATTATTAAATTGCCTAATATGCCTTTTTGGCCAATTCACAGCTAAGAAAAGCTGACCTGCTGCTCCAGCAAATGTCTTTGCCTTGGTCACAGGAGGGATCCTAGAGGGATATATCCAGAAAGACATATTATGACTGGAAAAGAAGTGACAACTCACGAGGGCTATCTTCAGGTATTTGAGGGACCAGACTCAGAAAAAAGGGGAGGGTAGTTTTATTTTGGTCCTAATTCCAACTTCAGAAACAACTCAATAGGAGCACAAGAACCAAAAAGACACAAGCACTGGCCAGGAAGTCACCCAATCCAGGCTCCATCCCGCCTGTGACATTTACCACAAACCTCTATGACCTGAAGGAATCATTTGTCCCCTCTGGCTCTCAGTTGCCCCAAAGCAGCATAA
>CAUYQV010062342.1:0-55627 GCA_963574575.1 Galagoides demidoff
TTTTTTGAGACGGAGCCTCAAGCTATCCCCCTGGGTAGAGTGCCATGGCATCACAGCTCATAGCAACCTCCAACTCCTGGGCTCTAGCGAGTCTCCTGCCTCAGCCTCCCAAGTAGCTGGGACTACAGGCACCCGCCACAACGCCCGGCCATTTTTTGGTTGCAGCCATCATTGTTGTTTGGCGGACCTGGGCTGGGGATTCGAACCCGCCACCTTAGGTGTACGTGGCTGGCGCCTTAGCCAATTGAGCCACAGGCACCGAGCCCACCTGGCTATTTTCGTTGTTGTTGTTGTTGTTGTTGCAGTTGTCATTATTGTTTGGCAGGCCTGGGCTGGTTCCAACTCACCAGTTCCGTGTATGTGGCTGGTGCCCTAGCCACAGAGCTACAGGCGCTGAGCCTCTATAGATTTCTTGTATGACCTGGAGCAATTTGTTACTGATTTTTGTCATTTATTTGACCATTTAGGAATAAAAACCTAGTATAATGTGATGGATAGACTTGTGGACCATGTACAAAAATCTCAATTTGGGTTTGAGACAGAATTTACTTTCTTCCCCTCGGTGGAGTATGTGGCATCATTGGTCACAGCAACCTGCGACTTCTGGGCTCCAGCAATTCTCTTGCCTCAGCCTCCCAAGTAGCTGGGACTACAGGTGCCTGCCACAACGCTCAGCTATTTTTTGTTGCAGTTTGGCTGGGGCTGGTTTCGAACCCACCATCCTCAGTATATGGGGCCAGTGCTCTACCCACTGAGCCACAGGTGTTTCTCACCATCACTATTGTATAAATAAGGAAATAAAGGCTCAGAGAAGAGAAATAAATAGTTCAAAATGACAAGCCCAGTCATTGGCAGAGATGGGATATAAAATCAAGCCTTACTGGACATGGGGGCTCATGCCTGTAATCCCAGCACTTTGGGAGGCTGAGGCAGGAGGATTACTTGAGCCTGGGAGTTTAAGGATGCAGCGAGTTACACTGCACTCCAGCCCTAGACTGGGCAAATTCTCATCCTAAGAATTAGGAGACCTAAGTTCCAGTACCACATTTGCCACTAATAATACCTCTTCCTTGGGCCTCCGTTTCCTCATCTGTTAAAAAGAAGATTAAACCACATCTTTTTTTTTTTTTAGAGACAGAGTCTCATTTTATCACCCTTGGAAGAGTGCCATGGTGTCACAGCTCACAGCAACTTCCAACCCCTGGGCTTAGGCGATTCTCTTGCTTCAGCCTTCCGAGTAGCTGAGACTACAGGCACCTGCCACAACACCCAGCTATTTTTTTTTGTTGTTGTTGTTGCAGTTTGGCTGGGGCTGGGTTTGAACCCGCCACCCTTGTTATATGGGGCTGGCACCCTACCCACTGAATCACATGCACCACCTGATTAAACCATATCTTGAGGGCACTTTCTAGTTTATCTGTGAACTGATGATCATGTCTCATGGTGAGCGTGTATGAACAGATGAAGTGACAGGAATGAGATCCTCTAACCTTGGTTAAGCTGGGCTCATGCATGGCTGTCACTTACTGTTTTCTCATCCTTTCCCCTGCCAGAGTTCCTCTTTGAGCATCTTTCTTCTTCTAGTGAAGTGCTCGTCTGGTCCAGCTACAACTGCTTAATACTCCTGGCAGAAGAACCACTCTTTTTTTCCAAGTGTCATACAGTATATGGTTGGTAGTGGGGGTCCTTTGCTATTTCTGGGTTGAGTGGACAGATGTTTGAAGTTAGGTAGCAACAGCAGTGATGGGGGGCTAGCGTCTATTTTGGAGGGGAGTGCTGGGGTCTGTGCATTTCTGTCAGCCCTAACTCATCCTGATTCCATACACAAGCATTGATATCCCAATGGTGTTGCTATTTATTGATTAGCAGAAGTATATATGTTTAGACTCTTCAGCAAGGGAAGGACATTCCCTTAGCCACTGAATGAATTCCTGTTGCATGTTAACAACTCTAAATAATGTGACTGACCTTGGATTAAGACCTTTCCTGTGCCCCGGAGATCTGCCTATCTATGTAGTCCCTAACTTTTGCTAATTTTTATCCTTTCATAGTTTCTTGAAACTGTCCTTTCCTTGTCTGGGACTTTTTATATCACATCTGGATTTTTAGAGTAGGCATATTCCATCATTCATTTTGTATTCTGTGTTCTTAGTTTGTGCCAGGCACTTGGCTGGGACCTGGAGATTTAGTGATAGCAGATAACATAATCTTTGCCCTTAGCAAAGGCAGAAAGATGTAAACAGGAAGCTCCAATATGAGCTGATTTGAGTTCTGCTAGAGCAGTGGTTCTCAACCTGTGGGTCACGACCCCTTTGGAGGTCGAACAACCCTTTCACAGGGGTCACCTAAGACCATCCTATATATCGGATATTTACATTATGATTCATAACTGTAGCAAAATTACAGTTATGAAGTAGCAATGGAAATAATCTTATGGTTGGGGGTCATCACAACATGAGGAACTATATTAAAGAGTCATGGCATTAGGAATGTTGAGAACCACTGTAGAGAGAATCTCGGGAACTGTGGGAACTCAGAGGAGGTTCTCAGCTCTGCCTGAGTGGATCAGGGAAGGCTTCTTGGAGGAGTACATTTTCTGCCTGATTCTTCAAGAAGGAACAGGAGTGTGCCAAGTGGAGAAGGTATGGCTTGGTCACTAGACATTTACTAAATGCCTTGAGTGTCAGTGCCTATGTAATGGCATGTGCTGGGTGTTGGGGAAACAGATGAGACAGATAAAGGCCTGTAGTTGCCAAAGATCACACAGTTCAGTCCCATTAGCTCAACCTTGTCGGGGTCCCTCCACAAGGGGCCACCAGCCAATATGTGCTATGTAGAGCCTGTCACCTTTCCTGGAGGGTAGTGAAGGAACTACAGAGCACTGATGCCTGGTCTCTGTTATCCTGAGATAGGGATCGAGGCAGTGGTGAGGAGCCTACAGGAGAGCCTGAAGATGAACAACACAGAGCTGCACAAGCAGGGCCTGCTGCTCTTTGCTGAGATCCTGACCCGGTGAGCAGAGTGGTGGTATGTCAGCCTGTAGAGCCCGGGCTGGAGAAGGAAGAGTGAGCTCTAATTCCTGGTGGAATCAGTGAGAGGCATTCACTCATTCATTTTTCATCACCATTTCTCAGGCAGCCGGAGGAGATCAAGCTGTTCACAAACTCAGCCATGTGCAGAGATGCTAGCCATGCCCTCCAAGAAGCAGTTAGCAGCCCTGTGTTAGAGGTGGCCACTGAGGCAGTGAAGGCCATTTCTGCTTTTCTGAGGTGAGAGATGAAGGCAGGTTGAACTTTCCACTCCTGCATATACTCAATAGGAGGGCCTATTGAGGCCAGGGTAGCTGATAATTATATCTCTAGATTACTTAAATACCTAATGCAGTTGGCCCTCTGTATCAATGGGTTTCACCTCCTTGGATTCAACCAACCATGGATCGAAATATTAAAAAAAAATGAATGGTTGTACTGAACATGCATAGACTTTTTTTCTTGTCATTATTCCATAGACAATATATTATAGCAACTATTTGCATAGCATTTACATTGTATTATAAGTCATCAAGTGATGATTGAAAGTATACTGCAGAATGTGCATAGGTTATAGGCAAATACTATGCTATTTTATATGGAGTATCCGTGGATTTCCAAATGATTAGGTTACATTATTTGCATTTGTTAGGTAAAGTTCAGGTTGTAGTTGAGCCCTCTGCCCAGCCGGTGTATGGATGATTTACTTTTGACTTTAACTTCTCAGAAACTTTACTGAGGTGGAGTGGCTCAGAGAGACTCTGGGAAGCACAACTAGCAGGAAGAATGAAGAGTGAGAGCTAGTGAAAAGAATTTAAAGATAGTGGAACCAGGGCTTAATGATCTATGTAGGATCATCAAACTTAGAACTTCCAGAGATGAAGGAAAAAGGTGTGTGTGGGGGGCATGCCTGTGGCTCAGTGAGTAGGGCGCTGGCCCCATATACCGAGGGTAGTGGGTTCAATCCCGGCCCTGGCCAAACTGCAACAAAAAAATAGCCAGGCGTTGTGGCGGGCACCTGTAGTCCCAGCTACTTGGGAGGCTGAGGCAAGAGAATCAGCTAAGCCCAAGAGCTGGAGGTTGCTGTGAGTTATGATGTCACAGCACTCTACTGTGGGTGACAAAGTGAGACTCTGTCTCTAAAAAAAAAAAGGAAAAACAGGGGAAAAGCCTTAACTATATATAATGACTAAGAATATTAGAAGGCCCAACAGATTATACTCAGTGTTCAAAAAATACCCAGGGATAAGGGTTAACTTGCTTTTCTTAGCTACCATGCTGGGTTGAATAGTGTCCACCCAACATTCATGTCTACCCAGAACCTGTAAATGTGCCTTATTTGGGAAAAGGGCCTTTATAGGTATAATCAAGTTAAGGTAATGTCATATGGCATGGGCTCTACATTTGATGACTGGTTTCTTGATAAGGAGAGGGGAATTGGACATATAGTGACACAGATACACATAGAAGGAAGATCACACATGAAAACAGAGGCAGAAACTAGAGTGATGCAGTTATAAGCCAAGGAACATCAAGAATTGCTGCCAACCACCAGAAGCTAAGAGGAAGCAAGGAATGGTTCTTCTCAAGATACTTTTAGAGAAAGCATAGCCCAGCTGACACACCTTGATTTCATATTTCTAGCCTCCAGAACTGTGAGAGGCAACATCTTACTGTTTTTTTTTTGAGACAGAGTCTCACTATGTCATCCTCAGTAGAGTGCCATGGCTTCACAGCTCACGCCAACCTCAAACTCTTGGGCTTAAGTGATTCTCTTGCCTCAGCCTCCCAAGTAACTGGGGCTACAGGTGCCCACCACAACACCCAGTTATTTTATTGTTGTTTTTGCAGTTGTCATTGTTGTTTAGCTGGCCCGGGTTGGGTTTGAACCCGCCAGCCTTGGTGCATGTGCTGGCACTGAAACCACTGTGCTACAGGTGCCTAGCCAGACAATTACATCTCTTGATACACCTTCAGTACTAGATTCTAGGTAGTGCTTCCTTCACCAGGAGGCCCTTCTCAGAAAACTTTGTGTCCTTAATAACAATAATAGCACTCATTGCTGGCATTTGTAAAGACATGATAATGTATTAAGCATCACGTTAAGTGCTTAGTATACATTATCTAATTTGATCCTCAGAATAAATCTATGAGGAGAGTATATTAACATTTATTTAATAAATGAAGAAATTGATGGAATGTGCACAAAGTTGTGCAGCTAGTTAAGTGTTGAAGTAAGGATTTTTTTTCTTTTTCCTTTTTTTTTTTTTTTTTGAGACAGAGCCTCAAGCTGTCCCCCTGGATGAGTACTGTGGCATCACAGCTCACAGCAACCTCCAACTTCTGGGCTCAAGTGAGTCTCCTGCCTCCGCCTCCCAAGCAGCTGGGACCACAGGTGCCCACCACAATGCTTGGCTATTTTTTTTTTCGGTTGTAGCCATCATCATTGTTTGGCGGGCCCGGGCTGGGTTCGAACCCGCCACGTTAGGTGTATGTGGCTGGTGCCTTAGCCACCTGAGCCACAGGCGCCAAGCCAGGATTTTTTTTCTAAGATGTTTTTTTCTCAGTATATATTTGCTTACCCTCTTTTATTTTTCCTCTTAATTTGGAATGCTTATAACAAACTGGCAACACAGCCTTCACCTCACTTAATTATTATGTTAAGACACTTATACTCTACTCTTAATAGATTTGACATGTATCCTTGCAATATGCACCATAGGTGAGAAGTAAGGACTTTTATCAGATCAGATCCCATGTTTTGATCCAGCCACACTGTGGTCCATTGCCTGAGAGCCTGGGGGTATCTTGGGAGTACCCTTTCCTCACCCCCTGCCTTCTCTTGTCTCTCTGGATGCAGGAAGGACCATCAGAGCGCTCCACCTGTGCAGTACAGGGAACTGCAGGCCTTGCTTGAAGCCATGCTAAGCCGTTGTGCAGAGTTTTCTCAGTCTCCGCTGAATAGGAGGCCCCTGGTCAGTGCACTGCAGCCAGCTTCTTCTGGAGAGCATGCTATAATCTGTTTTTATAATAAAATTATAATATAATTAGCACATTGCCTTACCACTGTATGCCATTTTGTAGCTTTTTCTCACGCACAGACATCTACAATGAGGTGCTATTTTCTCCCTAGTTGCAGAATTATGAGGTTTAGGGATTACTATCCCCATTTTACATATGAGAAAACTCAAGCCACAGGGCTGAAATAATTTCTCTCTGAGATTCAAAACTAGCAGATGCCTGATCCTGGATAGTAAATCCCAGGATGTTTGTACCCAAGCCTATTACACATTTCACCTCTTTTTAGCGTTTAAGCAGGTTCAGTAAATATGCTCTCAAAATTATTTAGGCTTAAATTAACTAGAATCTTACAGTCTAACTAATGTGCAATGTGTTGTAATTGATGGTTTTTAATGATCCATGGGCTTAAGATAGCAGGAAAGATACTGTCAGTATGAATGTTGATTGTATTTTTCAGCTCTTTACACTTAATGGAGTAGGGATTTTCTTTTGTTTTGGAACAACTAATATAGACATTATAGTCAATGAGGCTAATATCCACAAGCCTATGATGGCTTTCTGCATATGATAAACCAAAAGCTAGTCCTATGTTTCACAAGAAGACTAGACTGGTGGTTAAGGTTTCCTCCTCCACCAATTTTTAAAGGAGCTATTACATTTCCTTGGATATCTAAGGAAATCCAAGGAAATTCCTGGAAAGTTAGATGTATGGGAATGTTTGATTGCAGTGTGAAAGGCAGAGGTCTATTGTCATCCAAACATTGATGGAGATGCCGAATAGGTACTTGATCAGTAAGTTTTCTCTCCTCACTTCAGGGCCATGCTTCCAGTAGAGACTCAGAGAAGGCCATTCTTCGAAGGGGAAGGTTTCTCCTGAGCACTCTGGAAGGATTTAGAAATGCCTGCAGGTAAGAGGCCCTCTGTCCTTTGAGGTAATAGCATTGAAGGTAGGGGTGGAAGGGATTGAGGCAATAGATGAATTTCTAGAAGCAACACTTGGTTCCTGATGCTCTGCTGCATAGCAAAGAGGATTTTGCCTGGGGTGGGGTTTGGGGGTATATAGGAGGTTCGAGGACAAGTACCTAGAGTAGGACATTTCTAAATATTTCTTCCTACTGAAGTCTTTGCTACTATGCCATGAGGTTATGTCTCATTTGCCTTTGTTCCCATTACCCCACTATCCTAGCACTAGTTTAGTCACTGAGTGCACACTAGTCTTAATTCTGTTTACATTAACAAATGTTTGTTGTATCTACTATGTGGTAGGCCTTGTTCTAGGCAGTGGGGTTAGAAAGAAGTCAGAATGGCTGCTGTCTATAAGGAGCTCATAGTCTCTTGGGGAAGAGACAGTTTTACACATATGTGTAGAATTTGTTAGGCTGTCAAGAATCCAGGGAAGGTATGAGAAGTAGAGAGAGCAACATACTAAGACAAAGAGATAGGACATAAAAAATAGTATGCTATGGTTAGGGAAGTACACACAGTGGGATAGAAGAGTCATGAAGGATGAAGGAGGGGCCAGAGAGCAGGAAGCTAGAAAAGTAGCCAAGGACTAGGTCCTCTTCTTATTGAGGTCTCTTGAATTTTCTCCAGATAAGAGAAACTTTCTCTGGGTCCTAAGCTAAGGCACCTGCTAGGAGGGTGCTTTTAGACTTCAGGTCGCATAAATGTTAGTGGATATACACGTTGATTTCACAGGTTGGCTATGGAATTCCAGAGTGAGCCTTCGGCCCAGGAGAATCCATTCACAGCTCCCGGTGCCAAGAAGGAAGACACCTTGGAGGCCTTCTCTGAATTTCTTCTCAGTGCCTGTGACTGCTTGTGTATCCCTATGGTGATGGTGGGTTCTTCTGAGCCGTAAGCAATATGAAGTGGGGGGAAGCAGAGAATGTAAGGGTGAGCCCAGCTAAGAGGCTCAAGGCTATGACTTCTTTTTTTTTTTTTTTTGCAATATTTGGCTGGGGTTGGGTTTGAACCTGCCACCTCCGGCATATGGGGCTGGTGCCCTACTCCTTTGAGCCACAGGTGCTGCCCAAGGCTATGATTTCTTAATTGAACCTTATCATGGCCTCAGTGATGTTATTCTTACAGCCACCTTTCCATTGGTTTTAAAAATAAAGTGTAGTGTTTTATTATGAAACTAACAACTACTTCTAAAGAAAAACTGAAGGTAGTAATATGAAAATAATAAATGAGTAATGTTTATGGGGCGATAAGTGTCTTATATCCATTACCTAATTTAACCTTCCAAATGACCCTGGGAGATGGATACCCTAACTTGTACTAATTTATGGATGTAATTGTCATATTCCTACAGTTGTAAGGCAAGCGTGTGATAGTTTTGAGATCAAATCTGTGACTTCAGTTTCTATAGCTTTTCTTGTGTCTTTCTGTTTAATAATGGGAATTCATGTTATCCAAGTGTTAATGAAGAAGACACAAGTGCATTCTGTAAAATTTGAGATGGCCTGTGAAGAGTCCCTGTTAATTGGGAAAGGGCACCACCCAACCACCTATTGGGAACAGTAGGTGGCATCAGGGAGGTGCTTCCTGGCTGTGCAGGAGGGAGAACCTCTTTTGCTTGAAGAAGCCATTGAGCTGGAGTCTGCATCAAGAGTCCTGGACTGTAGCTTTGACTCAAGTGCACTAAAAAATAAGACGTGGGTGCTCATCTAGGTTTCCCTTTCTGCTCTACTTTCCTCCTATATTAATAAAGTGTTAGAGATAGATCTAGAAGCAGATTAAAGAATTGTTGTATTATCCCTTCTTTCCATGTAAAATATGATATTTTACATATTTTATTCAATGAGCAAGTACTACATTCATAATTTTAAAAAGCTTACTTTAAAAACCAAAGGAAAGGTATCTACAAGAACAATACCTCTGTGCCATTTAGAGTAGGGAGCTGAGACCCAGCAAGGAAGATGACTGCCCAAGGGTACATTGTGATGGCTATGTGCAGGGCCTCTTTATTAATTCAGACCTCTGTCTACTACATTAGGCTGCTTCATGACTGTTCAAGAATTATGTGAAGGCTGATCTGAGTGCAGTGGTATTTACAACTAACTGATCACAACCAATTACAGATTCCTTTATTCCTTCTCCATTCCCACTGCTTCCTTTGGCCTTAAAAAAATAATAATAAATGTGAAGGCAGTTTGTAAGCCATATTACTATTACTATTATTACTGTAGTGGTATAAACAAAAGTGTCACTCTGCATTATGGTTTAGAAAGCACTTTTTTTTTTCTTCAGTTTTTGGCCAGGGCTAGGTTTGAACCTGCCACCTCTGGTATATGGGGCCAGTGCCCTACTTCTTTGAGCCACAGGTGCTGCCCTATTTTTTTTTTTTTTTGGCCAGGGCTGGGTTTGAACCCACTACCTCCAGCATATGGGGCCAGCACCCTAAATTTTGAGCCACAGGTACTGCCCTTTTTTTTTTTTTTTAAAGAGACAGAGTCTTACTTTGTTGCACTTGGTAGAGTGCTGTGGTGTTACAGCTCACAGCAACCTCCAGCTCTTGGGCGTAGGCAATTCTCTTGCCTTAGCCTCCTGAGTAGCTGGGACTATAGGCTCCTGCCACAACGCCCAGCTATTTTTTGTTGCAGTTTGGCCGGGGCCGGGTTTGAACCCACCACTCTCGGTATATGGAGCTGGCGCCCTACTCACAGAAACACAGGCACTGCCCAAGAAAGCACTTTTTAAATGTCAGACTACATTTGTTTCCGGGAGGTAGACCTTGTTATTCACATTTTACTCTTGGGAACAGGGGCCCAAACAGGTAATCTATAACTGGTATAATCTATTAAGTACCAGATACAAACCTTAGATGTTGGTCTGTGACTTAAGGTTCCCTAGCTTTTTTGTGCCTTTCAAATGAAGGAGGTTAGTCTACTGCTGCTAGCTTTGGTGTCAGTTTTTGCTGATTCCTTTTATTCTTCAGAGACTTAATCCTGGTGGCCTGTATTCTCCCTCCTGATTTTTGCAGAGGCACTCAGAACAGGCCACCCACCCAGCATTGATGGAAGTTTTTCTCTCAATTCTGCACAGCCTCTTTGTCATCGTTCCTCACATGAAGGAGAAGTTTTCCAAGAAGCTCGGTAGGCAGCAGGCAAGTGTGGAAGTTGGGAGGGAGGCAGGCACCATAGGCAGCTGCTCAGAGCACTCAAAGAGACCATAAGTATGGGGTAGATAGATGTGTAGGTGTTTTTTCAGAATCTATATCCATTCTCTGCCCAGTATTGAGTGGAATTGAGTGGAAGGAAATACCATGCAGTAATCAAAAGTCACTAAAGGCAGGCTGGGAACGGTGGCTCATTCCTGTATTACTAGCACTCTGGGAGACCAAGGCAGGTGGATTGCTTGAGCTCAGGAGTTCAAGACCAGCCTGAGCTAGAATGAGACCCCCCTCTCTACTAAAAATAGAAAAATTAGCCAGGCGTTGTGGCAGGTACATGTAGCCCCAGCTACTCAGGAGGCTGAGACAAGAGGATCACTTGAGCACAGGAGCTTAAGGTTGCTGTGAACTATGACACTATGGCACTCTACCAAGGGTAACAGAGTGAGACTCTGTCTCAAAAAAAAAAAGTCACTAATGGTGGTTATCAAGTTTATGGATACTTCTCTGTCTAGAAGATCCTAGTACCTACACCCATCCCTTTCTCTATTCCTCTCATATTCTTCTCTGTCCAGAAGACCCTTAGCACCTATACCCATCCCTTTCCCTATTCCTCTCATATTCCAAATTCCTCAGACTTCACAAGATGTTTAGCACCTCTGACTCCTAAGCTCTTACTAAGTGCTAGAGTACTCCTACTCACTGTAAAACTGAAAAACATCCCCATACACCAAGTGCCTTCTAGGTAGCACTCAGTATAAAAGCTTCTGTCTGACTGTACACTGAAATTGCCTCCTAAAATTGAGCCCATGTGGCTTTGATTCCTCAGTTGTCTCCAGGCCTCTTGGTTTTGTTTTGTTTTTTGTTTTTTGTTTTCTTAAGACAGAGTCTTACTCTGTTCTTCAGGCTAGACTGCCATGGCATCATCATAGCTCTCAGCAACCTCAAACTCCTGGGCTCAAGCAGTACTCCTGTCTCCACCTCTCGAGTAGCTGGGACTACACGTGTGTACCACCACACCAGGATAGTTTTTCTATTCCTTTGTAGAGCTAGGATCTTGCTCTTGCTCAGGCTGTGACTAGGTTGAAGTCCTGAGCACAAGCAATCTACCTGTCTTAGCCTCCCAGAATGCTAGGATTACAGGTGTGAGCCACCATGCCCAGTGCTTCTTGGATTTTTTTCTTTCCCTTTCTTACTAGTCATTTTTACTTGAAAAAATACCTTAATCTGCAGAATAAACATAGGAGTTCAGGGCCAGAATCTCCTTTATCTTCCAGTGGTGAGAATGAGAAGGGGAATAGCCAAAAACTAAAGAGGGAGAAAAGAGAATAGTGGTAATAATTAATAACTAGTAATATTATTACCTTTTTATTAATAGCCATTAATATTAATAACATGTTATTATAATACTTAATATTTATCAAATTCTTACCCTGCGTGAGACACTATTTAAAGTGCTTTACATGTATTGATCCATTTAGTCCTCAGAAAAATCTGAGGAATTATGTATTATGTTTATTCTCATTCTGCTGTTAGTAAACTGATTGTCTCAGAGAGGTTAAGTAATTTGCCCCAGGTCACACTCAAGAGCCTGCTTTCTTTATTCTGCGCTTGCCTCTTATCAGTATCATTTAATATATTTTCTCTTATTCTTGTCACTAGCATGCAGTGGAAAATGTTGTTTGACAAATCTATCATGGAGAAGTAGCCAAGGCTCAGTCATGCAAGCCTTTGTTGGCTGTGTGAGGGGGCTTCATTTTTAGTAGCTTCGTTGACTATTAAGGATTGAGGGCTCGACGCCTGTGGCTCAAGTGGCCTGTGGCCAGCCACATACACCTAAGGTGACGGGTTTGAATCTAGCCTGGGCCTGTCAAACAACAATGATGGCTGCAACCAAAAAATAGCTGGGAGTTGTGGTGGGCGCCTGTAGTCCCAGCTACTTGGGAGGCTGAGGCAGGAGACTCACTTGAGCCCAGGAGTTGGAGGTTGCTGTGAGCTGTGATACCACAGTACTCACCCAGGGGGACAGCTTGAGGCTCTGTCTCAAAAAAAAAAAAAAAAAAAAAGATTGGGAGTGACATGCTCAGATTTTTATTTTAGAATAGTCTTCCTTGGAGCAGCATGGACCATGAGTTAGAGGGAGGCAGATTGGAAGCAAGTAGTTCAGCCTCATGTATTAACTCAGGTTGGTGGTGGCAACTAAGGTAGTATGGGGAGATGACAGTTGCATGGAGGGCAGGAGGGAAAAACATAGTTCAGGGTAATGCCTTGGTTTCTGCTGCCATCTACATGGGTGGAGGTGTTTTTAATCACTGTGGGAGGATCTGATTTGGGAAGCAGCAGAGGATGTGGTCAGTTTGCATTAGGATGAAAATGAGGTGTTCCAGTGAAGATGTTAGGTGGGTAATTGACTGTGTCTGACAGCAACGGAGAGATCTGGCTTTAGTTATGGGTACAGAAGTCTTTAGCACCCAGTCTTTCATTAATTCAATAAATATTTATTGGGCATATATTATAGGCAAGGCATCATCCTAAGTCTGAGAATATAGCAGTGAAGAAAAGGCCTTTGTCCTTGTGGGGCTGACCCTTTAGTACAGTGTTTCTCAACCTGTGGGTTGTGACCCCTTTGTTACATTTGTAACAACGTGGCAATTAGGAAGGTTGAGAAACATTGCTCTAGTAGGAAGCAGGTGAGTGATATTTCTCAAGGGTGAGTGTGCAAAATGAAATGATGAAAAGGGACCAAGATATATCAAGATTGACAATGAATGGTTAGGAGAAGGAGAGTAAGAGAGGTAGGAGGGAACCTGGAAGAGTATGACCTTAGGGAAGCCAAATGAAGAGAGTTTGGTGGATTAGGGAGTAGTGGGAGTGTCAAGTGCATCCCAGACATTATGTAAGATAAATACTGAAAATTTTCAAAGAAAAGAAAAGAAAAATGGTCATTGGAAAGCTGGACACAGTGGTGTGCACCTGTATTCCCAGCTACTAGGGCAGCTGAGGCAGGAGGATCACTTGCGCCTAGTTCAAGACCTTGTCTCAAAAAAGAAAGAGAGAAAAGGAAAGATGGGTGCTTGGTGTCATGGAGGCTGTTGGCTACCTTGACTAGAGCAGTTCCTTTTTTCTATTTTTTTTGGCCAGGGCTGGGTTTGAACCTGCCACCTCTGTTATATGGGGCCTGGTGCCCTATTCCTTGAGCCACAGGTGCTGCCCTTTTTTCTTGAGACGGTCTTATTTTGTCACCCTCTGTAGAGTGCTGTGGTATCTTAGCTTACAGCAACCTCAAACTCTTAGCTTTAGGTGATTCTCTTACCTCAGCCTCCCAAGTTGCAGGGACTATAGGCGCCTAACCATAATGCCTGGCTATTTTTAGAGATGAAGTCTCACTCTGGCTTAGGCTAGTTCTCAAACTTGTGAGCTCAGGTAATATACCCACCTCGGCCTCCCGGAGTGCTAAGATTATAGGTGAGCCATTGCACCTGGCCCATAGAGCAGTTTCTTTCTTCCTTTTTCTTTTTTTTTTTCTAGTGATTAGAGGCAAATGATGTTGTACTCAAATGGTCCTGCTCAGCCTCCCAAGCTGGGATTATAAGCCTGAACCACAGTGCCAAGCTCCAGTTTTGGTGAAGTGGATGAGGTGAAAGCCAGACCACCGTGGGTTAAAGAATTAGTGTAAGGAGAGGCATTAGAGACAGGATAGGTAACTCTTTTGATAAACTTACTGTGAGGAAAGGTAAAAAATGGGGATCTGACTGGGGAGGATCATGGATTTAGGAAACTATCCCTCAAGATTGGAAATGCTTATCTAACTACTACTGATAGGAAGGAGCAGTAGAGACTGTTGTTAGCCCATTAGTGCTCTTTACAACATAGCTCACAGCAACCTCAAACTCTTGGACTCAAGCGATTCTTTTACCTCAGCCTCTTAAGTAGCTAGGACTATAGGTGCCTGCCACAACACCTGGCTATTTTTTTTTTTTTTGAGACAGAGTCTTACTATATTGCCCTGAGTAGAGTGCTATGGCATCACAGCTCATAGCAGCTTCAAACTCTAGGGCTTAAGTGATTCTCTTGCCTCAGCCTCCCAAGTAGCTGGGACTACAGGCACCCGCTATAATGCCCAGCTATTTTTGTGTTGCAATTGTCATTGTTATTTAGCAGGCCAGGGCTGGGTTCCAGCCTGCCAGCCCTGGTGTATGTGGCTGGTGCCCTCACCACTGAGCTATGGGTGCCGAACCAGTAGCTGGCTACTTTTAGAGACAGGGGTCTCGCTCTAGCTCAGGCTGGTCTCAAACCTGTGAGCTCAGGCAATCCACCTGCCTCAGCCTCCCAGAGTGCTAGGATTACAGGCTTGAGCCACTGCACCCACCCTGAGTGCTGTGTCACCTCCCTTACTTATTTATTAACATTGGGGAAAGTAATTTTTTTATATCCAGTGTCCTCAGCTAGAATATGGTGATAATGAGATTGAAATAAGATAATGTATGTATATTTCTTGAATGAATAATACTCACTAGATTATTTTCTACAAAACTGGTAGAAGGGCTAGAAGGAACATATGTGTCCTTCCTAGTTCCTTTTCAAATATAGCAAATTATTGTGGAAGATAATTCAGAAAGGAAGAAAATAAATATTTATTCAGCATTTACTGTGAGCCAAGTATTCTTTAGATATTCTACCTATGTTTATTTTACCTAGCTTTACAACAAGCTGTGAGACACACCAAGCTGGGCATAGTGGTATATGCCTGTAGTCACAGCTACTCAGGAGACTGAGGTAGGAGGATTGCTTGAGCCCAGGAGTTTAAGGCCAACAGTGAAACTCCATCTCTTAAAAAACAAAAAACAAAAAAACCTGAGTCACAGAGAAGTTAAATAAGTTTTCCAGAATGACACTACTAGACAGTAGTGGTGCACATTTTGAACCAGGTCTGTATAACTCTGAAACCAATGTTCTTTGACACCACCCAGACTTGGAAATCTCTGTAATAAGTCTGGTTTAAACTGCTCTCTTTTTTACTCCCATTTCTTCTAAGCTGCTTCATCCTTCATACGATTGACCCTGGAGCTCAAGGCCAGGTTCTGCAGTGGCCCGAGGTATGTATAGTTCCATACGAAAGGCAAAAGGCCAATGTCCTTGATTGGACAAGTGGAAATTTTTGGCTGGTGTGTGTTAGTCATAGGACCATGGCGGGGCTTACATAGTGTCGGCATTACTTATATGATCTGGATGTGCTTCTGTGGGTTGTATTTAACTAGTCTGATAATGCCCTCATTCTAGGTAAAATTTGTTTTTTGTGTTTTTTTTTTGAGATAGAGTCTCACTATGTTGCCCTCAGTAGAGTGCTGTGGCATCACAGCTCACAGTAATCTCCAACTCTCGGGCTTAAGTGATTCTCTTGCCTCAGCCTCCCAAGTAACTGGGACTACAGGCACCTGTCACAACACCTGGCTGTTTTTTTGTTGCAGTTGTCATTGTTGTTTAGCAGGCCTAGGCTGGGTTCGAACCCACCAGCCTGAGTGTATGTGGCTGGCACTGTAACCACTGTGCTACAGGCCCCGAGCCTCTAGGTAATATTTGGATGGGCACCTATCACATCAAAACTAGACAGACTCTCAGAGATCATTTTTGTAACTCATTTAAATGGGGGAAATGGAGACCCCCAGAGGGGAGGAGATGCAATGTCCATCAAGTTCTAGTTGCTGCCAGACCAGCAATCCTTTTTTTTGAGACAGAGTCTCACTATGTTGTCCTTGGTAGAGTGCTGTGGCGTCACAGCTCACGGCAACCTCAAACTCTTGGGCTTAAGCCATTCTCTTGCCTCAACCTTGCAGGAAGCTTGGACTACAGGTGCCCACCACAACACCTGGCTATTTTTTGTTGCAGTTGTCATTGTCGTTTAGCTGGCCTGAGCCAGGTTTGAACCTAGCTCTCTTGGTGTGTATAGATGGTGCTATAACCACTGTGCTATGGGCTGAGCCAGACCAGCAGTTCTTAACAAGAAACTCTCTTATTTAAAGTAGAGATGTCACTGCTTCAGTTTCTGTCTTGTTAGTTTTCTAGAGCAGCCTCCGCACTTTCTCACTTATAATTTGCCACATGTCTCCATATTTACTAGGAAGATCCATTTGTTACTGCCCCCAGCCTACAAGGTGTTTATGGTACAGTATTTAGCTCTCTTTTCGTATCTCTGAATGCAACGTTGAACATTCAGGAGAGAATACAGGAATACATCTAGATTGAAAGTCAAAGTTTTGGAAGTTTGTAGTACTCCTTCCAAAGAACTAGCACAACTTCTGCCATGGTGGCCTGAGACCATTTTGTTCTCTGTCTTGGGTTCAACAGCCTCTTATTTTTCTAGTACTTCCTCAGCCCTTTCCTGGCTCAGGTTACTTTTTGTTTGTATGTTTTGTTAAATTGGAGCATAGTGGCTCTACTTGATTTATTTTATTGGTAAGTTACAGCTGAGTGTAGCAGATTCTTTATCTCTTTTGGTTTTTTTGGAGACAGTCTCATTTTGTCGCCCCTGGTAGAGTGCCATGGCATCATAGTTCACAGCAACCTCAAATCTTGGGCCCAAGCAGTTCTCTTGTCTCAGTCACCCAAGTAGCTGGGACTACAGGTGCCTGCCACAACACCTGGCTATTTTTTTTTTTTTAGAGACCGGGTCTCACTCTAGCTCAGGCTGGTCTCAAACGCATGAGCTTAAGCAATCTGCTCACCTTTGCTTCCCAGAGTGCTGGGATTACAGGCATGAGATACCATGCCCAGCCCCATATCTACTTTTCATAGATACCTTAGGATCTCCTCTACCATGACATGGCTAGAATTTCACTGGGCTCTGGCAGAAAGCAGTAATATCCATGCATGGCAGGGATAATGCTATCTGAGCCAAAGTAGCAATGTCAGCTCTTTCATTCTGTCTTTTCCAAGTCACTCAGCTCTAAACCAGGTGTGCTCCAGTTTCCTTTTCTACATGTGCCTCAACCTTCTCTCAGTTCCAGAGAAGACAGAACCACTCCCCCAGGAAGGTAAGATGCTACAGTTTGGCTACTCATGAGGTCCATGGTGGTCTTTGGAGTCTAGATGCCTTACTGATTGGCTGGGTAGTGAATTGGGATGGAAGTAAGATTTCTTTTCTTTAGGCTGCCCAGAGAAATCATGGAATGACAGAATTACAGGCTGATTCTTAGGGAGATAAAAGAATAGAATCCAAAAATGATGGAACTCAAGTCACCTGACACCATAAATTAAGAGTTGAGAAGGTTCATATGGCTCATCAAGTCTAATCCCTCCTTCTCTCCCCCCCATCTCCTCTGCCACATCCTACATAAAGCTGTTTATTCTCCTGCTTATTCAGCTCAGGGGTGCAGTGTACACCATAACTTGAGTAGCCTGTTTCATTCTGTTTCTTTGTTCATTAATTCAAAATTCATTTAAGAAATTTTTCTTTTCTTTTCTTTTTATGAGAGTATAGTGGCACCTTCATAGCTCACTGCAGCCTTAAACTCTTGGCTCAAGTGATCCTCCTGATTCAGGCTCCTGAGTAGCTGGGACTGTAGAAGGACACCATCTTGCCCATCTAATTTTTCTACTTTTGTACAAAGCGAGTTTCACTATTTTTCTCAGGATGGTCTTGATCTCCTGGCCTCGAGAAATCTTCTTGGCTCAGCCTCTCAAAGTACTAGGAGTACAGGTTTGAGCCATAATGCCTAGCCAGGAAATATTTTTTGAGGGCCTACTGTGTGCCAGACTCTATTCCAGGTGCTGGTGGAAGAGCCAGGGATACAATGTTCTCCTCTAATAGAGTGAGAAAGGCAGCAATAAACAAATGGATACAACATCAAGGATGGACAGGTGCTATGAAAAAATAAAACTAGGCAAAGGGATAGCGGGTGATGGAGAAAGTATGAGACAGGGTGGTTAGGGTAGGTATCATGAGCAGAGATCTCAGTGAAGTAAGGAGGGCCGTGCAGAATTGAGGCAGGAGGAACAGTTGCTTTAGAGCTGAGAGCTAAAACTTTTTCTTTTCTTGAATATTCACTAAGCTTCTGCTGCATGCCAAGGGGAGGCCTAGGTACTGCTGTGGAAATAGCAATGATTACAGTATGTTCTCAGCCCTAAGGAGTTCCTCCATCCCAGACCTCTCTCTTGGAGTAACATGAAAAAATTTAATCATTGTTTCATTCATTTTCCAACAAATACACCTTCTTTGTGGGTAAGACTTGATGCTAGCTGTGCTTCCTCTTGTTATATTTATGAAGATTCTCTTCCTCTCTTCAAAGTTCTCTCTTTTTTCTTTCTAACACACTGTGGTGAGAGAGACAGAAGTCCAGGTGAATATTTCCATTACTCGCTACATGGCCTGGTTCCTGGTTCTCTCATTACACTGGCTACTCCTCTCTGTGTGGTATCCAGCAATCTGCCTATTCAGGCATGGTCTGGCCTATAGAGTCAGTCCCTCCTCTATGCTATGCAGAGAGAATAGCACAACCACCTGTGCTGTGAAAGCCTAAGGCCATATTAGCAGACTTAGCACAACCACCTCTTATGTTCACAAGTGCCAGCTCTACTTCTTTTTTTTTTTTTTTTTTTTGAGACAGCCTCAAGCTATCCCCCTGGGTAGAGTGCCATGTTTCACAGCTCACAGTAACCTCCAACTTCTGGGCTCAAGCGAGTCTCCTGCCTCAGCCTCCCAAGCAGCTGGGACCACAGGTGCCTGCCACAACGCCTGGCTATTTTTTGGTTGCAGCCATCATTGTTGTTTGGCGGGTCTGGGCTGGATTTGAACCCGCCACCTTAGGTGTATGTGGCTGGTGCCTTAGCCACTTGAGCCACAGGCGCTGAGCCTAAACAATCTTAAATTAGAGAAATATATAAACACTTCATGCTCAAATAACTTTCACTTTAGTAATACTTGTAATTAGCACTTGCTAAAAGCTGGAAAGAAGATAAGTAACACTATACTATGCTATTTGATTTTCTTCTTGAAAAAGTAAGATTTACCTCTTAAAATTTTCAAGTTAATTCATGTAAACTATTATATTGATTTTGATGTAATTTATCTCTTTGTTCAAATTCCTTATTTGAAGACCAATAACTTAGGTTATTCATGATGTCAATAGTTTTGAAACCCTAACACAGCAAATAAATTTTATTTAGTGGATGCCAAATACTGCTGAGAGTGTATTTGTATGGTGTCCAGGAATGAATTTATGGAAATAGATAGATATCATTGCATCTCAAGTTCTGCAGAGTTTAATGATATTGCAGTACTTACTGGATTTACAAAACTTGCATTAGATTCCTGATTAATAGTGGGGTCTTGTTTCACACATACTGTTTGAAACATTTAACTTCTCCTTTTATAGTTTATTTTTTCTCAAGTGTTTTCAAGATCTGGTATGTGGATTTTAAAAGATTACCCTTATCAAAAAGAGTAGCGTTTAAAGGAGATTGTTTCAAAATATTTTTGCAAATTGATTTAAAGACAGAAAGATTAAAAAACGTATATTTTGCAAAAACTAGATACCAGTATATATGTTCAGCTGCTTCAGAGATAGTACTGTGTATTTTTTTTGTGATTTTAGGCACTAACAAATCTTGATTTAGATAGTATACGGAATTTTATTTCAAACTCTATGACCATGGGGAAATTGTGGTAAAGAGCGCTTACTCCTTTTATGAAACAATTCTGAAGTTGCCAGTAGTTTTACTAATCTGCTATAAAGTGCTTAGATATACGTATGGTCAACTTTCTATTGTGGTTTTGTAACTAAATGTAAAATTGAAAATTTAATTGCTACTGTAAAATATATTTGACAACTTGATGTTATCTTTCACAATAGGCTTTTTATATAGTCAATAATTCAAAATAATCAAGTTCCTATGATTAAATTCATTTTTCCCTGCTTGTTTAAGGTATACTATAAACATTTAATTGTCAATTATCTGCTTTAACAGTTTAACCAAGTATGGATTTTTTATGCCACTTTTTTTTTTATTTTCCACTTCTGAGAATAATGAATGAGCCTTTGGTATTTTTCCCAAGCAGTTGTATTATTGAGAATTTTGTAAATAAAATAATTAACACCTAAATATATTTTATTTCATATCTCATTCATATCTCAAATAATTTCATCAAATACATTTTCATAGGCTTAGGTTTGGAAACAATTTTTTCGTTGGCCAACATGAAAGCCTGCATTAAGATACACTCCTCTGTGTATTTGCCTGCTTATTTATTTTGCTTATTTATTCCTCCATTAATAGTTTTAGCATTTTGTATGCTAGATTCTAAACTGGAGTTTTTAACATGAAATCTACCTTGTGGAATGGAGGTAGCAAATCCTATGATATTCTGCATAAAATTTTGTGTTTATGTGAAAAAAAAAAACAGATGGCTGTGTAAAAGTGAGTTTTTCTGAGGACAGAGATAGCAACACTGATGCAAAGAGATCAGGACAGCCAGTGATGAGCAGAAGTGATGAAAACATTTCAACAAATCATTGAATTGTGTGTCAAAATCATTGGCTGACTGTGAGAACTTCAACAGACCAAGTAAATATCAACAGGAGACAGGAAAACCTTAACTGAAAATCTTGCCAACCACTATGGCTCTTGCATCACAACAATGCACCAGTTTACATGGCATTCTATGAAGCAGTTTTTAGCCAGTAAACAAATAACTGTTTTGGAACACCCTTCCTACTCACCTGATCTGACCCTCAGTGAGATTTTTCTTTACCTGAAGATAAAGGAAATATCTAAAGGGACACATTTTGATAACATTCAGGACATCAAGGATGATACAATGACAGCTCTGATGATCATTGTAGGAAAAGATTTCCGAAATTGCGTTGAGGGGTGGACTAGGCAATAGCATCAGTGCATGGCTTCCCAAGAGGAGTATTTTGAAGGTGACCACAGTGATATTTAGTAAAGAGGGATGTAACATTTTTTTGTAGAATGAGCTCATAAACTTAATTGTCAGAACTTCCCTTAATGCTATTTCTTCACTTTTATATGAGTATTTACCACACTTTTACCACACTAGTCTCACAACACACACATACACACACCCCTACTTACACACACTTCATTATCTCACAACTTCCAGTATAGTTCTATTAAAATTATGGTTAAATCAATTTTTACTAGTTATGTAAATAATGTTCATAAATAGTGGTCAAAACATTTCATGGCATACTATAATTATATGTTCTTCCTTGTATAGTGTTTTTATTGTTCTAAAGTTAATAATTGCCTGTTTTCTATCATTACCATTTATTTGGTTTTACACATACTAATCACCAATTCATCCTCAAACATACTACTAGACATGTGGATTATTCCCTTATTGCTGCTTTGGCGAATTATTGCAAACTTTTTAGCATAAAACAACACAACAAATTTATTATCTCATAATTTTAGAAGTCAGCAGTCCAAAGTGGGTGTCACTGAGCTAAAAATCAAGGTATCACCAAGGCCATGTTCCTTCTGTAGCTTCTAAGGGGATCTAGCCATTTCCTGGCTGTTTCCAGTCCCTCAAAGCTACCACATTCCTTGGTTTTAGACCCCTTTCAACATTGAATCACTCTATTTTTCCTTCTGTTATCACATCTTCCCTGACACTGAACCTCCTATTTCCCTCATATAAGGACCC
Source organism: Galagoides demidoff (assembly GCA_963574575.1). NCBI lineage: Eukaryota > Metazoa > Chordata > Mammalia > Primates > Galagidae > Galagoides > Galagoides demidoff. The sequence goes on from CAUYQV010062342.1 coordinate 21,833, forward strand.
TTGTGACTGCATTGCATTGTCCTAGATAATCTCCCCATCAAGATCCTTAATTGTATCTGCAAATTCCCTTTTGCCATTAAGGCAACACATTAACTTGTACTGTAAGTTGGGACATGAACATGTTTGAGAGTCACTACTCTGCTTCTACAAGGTATGTTTCTCTCAGTAAGGCCGTAAAGATAAAGTGATCTGTCAGTCACTTCTTTCCTCTCTCTCTGTCCCTCTCTTTGTTCTAGTCCTTCCTTCATTTTTTTTTCTGTTCTCCCTTATTTTGGAGTAGCTTCTTGTTAAATTTTATATTGTCCACTTCCTTTGCTTTCTCTGTCACTTTTGTAGGAGCTTAGAATGGAAAAGATGTAATGTTTTGGGAAAATTATCTTCAATATTATTTCTTTGATAATTTTCCACAGTTTTGCTATTATTCCTTTTTGTATCTCTTCATAGTTGGATATGGAACACTATTTGTTTAATTTTTTTTTTTGCCCTCCTTTTCATCCCTTGTTCTTTTTGTTCTATTTTCTGAGAAATTCCTTGGGTTTTATTTTTAGTCCTCCATATGCATTTTAAGATCTATGACTTTTCTTTTTAATCCCAAGAGCTATTTCCTATTTTTAATTCAGAGATTAAATACATTTCTTATCTTTCTGGGATATTAATTACAGTTTCCATTGAATTTTTTTCTCCCTTTAGTGTTTCTTCAGAGCTTAATTTTGGGGGAGTGGTTCATCGTACCTGCTATAGGATGTACTCAAATGCCTACTAGTCATTGAGTGTCCATGTATTCATTAACATGTAAAAATAAGACACTAAAGAAACCCTACTGCAACCTGTGTAATGGGAGCTTGTTTATTCACCAATTGGTGGCCTCTCTATCAAGTGATAAAATGGGATCTAGATGTTTCATTGCAGAACTTCCTAAAAGTTGACATCTATAGTCATTTCTGTTGGTGAAATCAACTTCTCTATGGAGGAATTTTCTAATTGACTGTCTTGGAATCACAAATCAGACATTAGAATGTGATGAGGGGAAAGGGTTGGGGATTCATTAATTAGTATTTAATTTTCCTTATTTCCAATTTTCAGTCCAGCACCTTGACCCCCCTCTTAGCTCTTCATTTCTGTGTTCAGCCTTTCTGAATGAACTAAACCTATAGCTTTCTGTCTGGACAGGAAAAATGAGTCTCATAGCAACCTAATTGTATTAGTCAGAGTTCTCCAGAGAGACATAAGCAATGGGATATATGAAAGGCAATTTATTTGGGAGTTGACACATGATCACAGAGGTGGAGAAGTTTCATGACAGGCCAGCTTCAAATTAGAGTGCCAGAGAAACTAGTAATGTGGCACAGTCCAGAAGTCTCAAAACCACGGAAGTTGAGGATGCAGCCTCCAGTCAGGGGCTGAAAGTCTGAGAGGCTCCAAGAGGCCTCTGGTGCAAGTCTCCACATTTAAAAGCTGAAGAACCTTAAGTCTGATGTTCAAGGGAAGGAAGCAAAAAGGTGTTTTATTCCGGAATGGAAAAAGAACAGAGGGAGAATCACTCTTTTTTCATTTGTTTGTCTCAGCAGGACCCCCAGGCAATTGTGTCCACTCCCACTGAGGGCAGGTGTTCTATCAGTTCACTGACTCACATGTCAATCTCCTCTGGCAACATCTCACAGACACACCCAGAAACAAAACTGCACCAGCCATCTAGGCATCCCTCAATCCAGTTAAGTTAACACCTAAAATTAACTATTAGAATGTTGATGGAGGAAATCTGGAGGTGGGGTTCTAAGTGCTTTTAGAAAAATTCAGAGTTTCAGAAAAATGTTCCCTTTTTTAGACTCAGATTTCAACATCTTTTCAGAACTACATGTTTTTTTCATTTCTGAATACCTCTAGGTTTGGGGGAGGTATGATATGATTTGCTTTTGTTGACTTATGTTCTTAATTAAGTTAATTATTACTCATTTATCCATTATTTAGCTTTCAAAGTTTTGTAAAAATCTCATCAGATATTATTATTTATCTCCTACTATCATTTTATTAGATTTTGAGAGGCAGGATAATATAAATGTACATATTCAATGTGCCATGTTAAACCACAAACTCCAGAATAATTCTTAAAATATATGGTTTATCATCAGATCATGTCATCCTCCTATTTAAATATCCTAATAGCTTTCTACAAGGTCATACACGATTTGGACCCTGTCTACAACTCTGACCTCTACCACATTATGCTCTGGTTACAAAGTGTCCTTTTTGCTCCAGCTTTGAGCTTTGTTTTTGATATTTTCTTTGTGTGAAATGCTCTTTTTCTGACTGGGACAAGGGTCATTCATCAGCACTCTCACTTCCTTAGAGAACTTTTCTGACCTTAGTATCTCTATAGTCCAGTTTTGTTTTCTTCATAGCACTTATCACAATCAGTTCACTTACTTTTTATTTCCTCTGTTCATTACACTGTAAACTTCAAATGTCATGGATTTTTGTGCACTGCTGCTGCAGCTCCTGTTCCAAACAGAATTCTTTAAATGTTTGTTGAATTAACTACAGGGCGCACAACAAAAATATTTATGATCTTGTAATTACATGCTCTTATCCTCCATCTCCAGAGTATAGTTTGGAGTTTGATACCTAGTAATATTATGAACTCTTTATTGATAACTATAATAGATAGTGCTACTCAGGAGGCCCTCAGAGTAGACAGGTGCTTGCCCTATGACCTACCCTATCAACTGAATCAGACTGAGTCTTAATGATCTCAGAGCCTAGTTGTCTCTCCAAGCAAATCAGGAGTTGGAACCCTCATGGGAGGAGAAAAAAGCGAGAATAAGAGGGACGTAAAAACGACTACGTTTCCCAGAATGCACTACAACCGAGACCGGCGCAGAGCCGGGAATGCTGGGATTTCTCCCCTTCCGGGACTGAGGAAGTGCTTTTGTTTGAATGCGAAACTGAGGCGTACGGTCCGGTGGAGTCTCCAGTTCTTTTCTCAGTCAACGGACTCTGGTATTAGGAAGGCCTGGCCTCAGGCTTTCAGGCTGGGAGAAGTACTGGACGCCGCACACACACTCCTTTTCTGGCGAGGCCGGGAAAGGAAACTGAGCGGAGCTCGGTGTGGCAGCCGTCTCCTCTTGGGCTGGTGAGAACTGACAGTCGCATCCCTCCTTCCCCCTGAGCAAAGCTGTGTCTTTGTTAGTGTCCGGGATGGCTTTGTGTTCTGGATCCGGCCGTTGTCGCAGATTCTGCTTTGCGGCATTGCGATCCTTTTCTTTACCTGTTTGTTTTTAAGTAGTCTTAGATGAACGATGGCATGTAGTAGGAAGACGGTGGCAGTGATTGCTTAAAAAAAATTATCTCTTAGCATTACCTTTATATCGGTAGCCAGTATTTTGTTAGTTCATAACTTCAAAAGTGACTACTGAACTAGTATAACATTTTATGGTTTGAGCCTCAAAGAAATGAGATGTATCAAAAGTGAGGAAACCTGAGATTATACCCAGTCCTCTCGACTCTGGAATAAGTGCTTTTTTCTACTATGCCTCTGCTTTTTACTTTGGGGTGAAGAGTACAGGCCGTGGAGCATGTCTGGGTTACCATTTTGGTTTTTGCTCTTTTCTACCCAGAAACCTGGCTACCTGAACCAGGTTTTTTGTGACTTACCTGAACCAGGATTTCCTTATGTGTAGAATGATAATAGTATTATCTGCCTCCAAGTGGAGGTTTTTGGTGATTGTTGGGAGAAAAGAATTTCAGAAGGTACCCCGTGAGCTAAGCCAGCGTTAGCTTTTTATTGAAAGCGAAAGTATACCCTGGGGGAGGGGGAGGAGCAGGCAGGAAAGAGCAGCTGTACTGGGAGGAAGTCGTTTTAGATTTGCTGTAGTTGCAATAATTGAGGGGAGGCATATTGAAGACCAAGGGATTGGCTTTCACTAAGAACTTGGGTAGTGTATTATAGAATTAGACTCCCTCCCATTTTCGTACTTTTCTTGGTCTGGGAACTGTCATGATTTCAAAGGTGGAAATTTTTAAAACTACAGTGTATATGATATTGTAATTAGCCAGAGTTCATGTGAGGTGTCAAGAGCTGACAAGCCAGTTGAAGCCGGTTCTTGTCAGCGGTTATCAGCCCCACTGGTTAGCGTTTGCTTGAGGTTTAACACCTGTATTCAATCTTCAAGCCCCTGCTCCTGGTATCAGCCCTGTCACCTAGTCTGTTATTCTAAAAGTAATACTTAAATTAGTTACAGATACATGTATAGAGCTGTTAAAGTGTTTTAAACTCCTTTTATTAAAATGTGTTTATTTACCCTCACCATTTGAATCAACTTTAGTGTTCTCTACTTAGATGCATCAGTTGATAGATTTGTTTTCTTTTACCTGACTTATATTGCCTGGGCAATTTTTCTAAATGTTACTTTTTCTCCACCTTGGACCCAGGCACACTTTTTGAAAAAAAATTTTTTTTTTTTTTCAGACAGAGTCTCACCGTGTCGCCCTCGGTAGGGTGTGGTGGCATCATAGCTCATAGCAACCTCCGACTCTTAGGCTTAAGTGATTCTCTTGCCTCAGCTTCCCAAGTAGCCGGGACTACAAGCACCCGCCACAATGCCTGGCTTTTTTTTTTTTTTTTTTTTTTTTCAGTTGTTTAGCTGGCCCGGCTGGGTTTGAACCCTCGGTGTATGTGGCTGATGCCATAACCACTGTGCTATGGGCACTGCGTTATTTTTTAAATTATTGCTTTTTGTTATTATTAATTTTGTTGGAAACTATAAGCCTGAAATTGTGGTTGAAATTTATAAATAAGTTTGTGTATTTGAGGAACAGAAAATACACTGGAAATTGCTTCATTAAAATAACCCAACTTTAATATTAAAATAATTATCTGAAATCATTTTGTGAAATTAGTTTTTCTTCAACTCTCTGAAACCTACTGTTGTGTTCTTTTCTAGCTACCTGGCATACCATGCTTTCCTGTGATATTTGTGGTGAAACAGTAACCTCAGAATCCGACATGAAAACTCACTTACTAATTGTTCATATGGAAAATGAAGTTGTGTGTCCATTTTGCAAGTTTCCAGGCGTGAATTATGATGAAATGTGTTTTCATATTGAAACTGCTCATTTTGAGCAGAATACCCTCAAAAGAAATTTTGAGAGGATAAATACAGTGCAATATGGAACTTCAGAGAACAAAAAGGACAACACCCTACAGTGTAGAACAGACTTTAATTCAAGTATTCATTCAGCTTGTGCATCTAATCTGAAAAATTCAGCTCAAACCCTGCCTAAGGATAGTACTTTAAAACCTGAAGCCTTTTATGCAGAGAACTTACCTGAATCTAGAAAATTCCTGAAAAGTAAGGAAAAACAGTCTGGGCTAACTGAAAGAAAGGGATCAATTTATGAAACAGTGTACGGTCCGCCTGAATGTCCGTTCTGTGGAAATACAGAGGAATGTAGTCAAGACATGGAAACTCACGTGAAAACAAAACATGCCAATCTTTTAGACAATCCGTTGGAAGGTAAAGTGTTCATTTTATTATAAACTATTATAAGTAAAAGTAATCTCAGTTTAATATCTGGTGTCCTGAAAGTTGGTTTGTAACTCAGATTACTACAAGTATGTTTTTTAATCCATTTATGTCTATAACATTGTTCATTTGCCATTATTACAATATAAAAATACAATTATGGGAAAGAATTTTGATGCAGATGTAGGATGTTTCAGCTATATCATCAGTAATTTTGAAACCTGTCCCATTTCAAGGGGTTATTCTTTTTATTTCTACAAGCTCAGTGGCATCTAGACTGTCCTAAGCTCTTTATTGAGTTCTAGTTTGACTCCATTATGATTTGAGAACACACTATGTATTCTTTTAAATTTGTTGAGGTTTATTTTATGGTTAAAGATAGGGTCTGTGTTTTGTGGGCACGTAAACGAAAAATGTACTTTATTGAGTGGACTGTTCTATATGTGTCAATTAGTTCCTATTTGTGTTCAGATTATTTATATCCTTGCTGATTTCCTATCTAGTGCTGAATAGTAGTTCTACAAATTTTTGAGAAAAAGGTTGTTAAAATCCCTGATTGTAACTACAAATTTATCTGTTTTTCCTTTCAGTTCTGTCAGGTTTGCTTTTGAGGCTTGTATTTTGAAGCTCTGTTGTTGTATACACATTTAGGATCTCATTTTTTTCCTTATTGTTGAGCCTTGAGAATCTTTATATATTTTGTTTGTAAGTTCTTTATTAGATGAATATTTTGCAAGTATTTTCTCTCAGTCTGTAGCTCGTCTTTTCACTGTCTTAATAGTGACTTTCATAGTTTTTAATTGCAATGAAGTGCAGTTTAATTTTTCTTTCATGGCTCTAAAAACTTAATCACCAACCTCTAAAGATTTTATAGTTTTGCATTTTTAGAACTGTGATCCATTTGAATTAATTTTTGTAAAAGGTCTAAAGTACTGATACCCAATATTTTTGGCACCAAGGACTGATTTCATGGAAGACAGTTTTTCCACAGATGGGGGGAAGGGAGAATGGTTTCAGGATGATTCAGACACATTACATTTATTGTGCCCTTTATTTCTATTATGATTACACTGTAATAGTAGAATTTTCATAGTTGACCACCTCCCTACATTGACCGCTTCTTTAAGTTGACCTAATTTTCATAGACCAGACATGCACAACATGTACATACCAGTACAATAGGCCTAGTTCATTAGGTTGACCACCTCAGTATGTTGACCAGTTCATAATACTGTTGGGTGGTCAGCTTAGAGAGGTTCTGCTGTATAATGAAATGATTATATAAGTTGCCATAATCAGAATTAGTGGGAGCCCTGAGCTAGATCCCTCATGTGTGCAGTTTACAGTAAGGTTTCTGCTTCTAGAAGAATATAAGGCTGCCACTGATCTGACAGGAGGTGGAGCTCAGGTGTTGATGCAAGCAATGGGACAGCTGTAAATATGGATGAAGCTTCGTTCAGTTGCCAGCCAGCCGCTTAATTCCTGCTGTGTGACCCGGTTCCTAAGGGGCCACAGCCTGGGGGTTGGGGACTGCAGATATAAAGTCAATGTCTGGATTCCTTTTTAAATGCATTTCCCTGATTGTTAATTAAATTAGCATTTTTTTCACAGTTATTTTAATTTTCTTTGTTGTAAAGTAGCATTTTAAATTTTTTATATATTTCTGTTAAGTTATATGCATTTACCAACTGTATTTATGTGTTAAATATTGTGAGTTGATTGTGTTCCTCAGTTGGTTTTTAAATATCTTCTCAATGCAAATTCTTAACATAAGCTGTATTTCATAGGCTATTGGTCATCTTTTAATTTTGTGCAGGATTTAAATTTTTTTGTTTGTATTTCCTTTCTATGAATTGTCTAAAAAAGTATTTTTTACCCTGAGATCAGAAAAATACTCTCATGTTCTAAAAAATGTAATGTTTCATATATTTTTTCACATTTTTAAACCCCATCTGGCTTGTGTATGTTTGAGTCTGTGTGTATTGTGTGAACTGAAAAACTAATTTCTAGTTTTCTCCTGTCCAGAAACCAGGTTTGCACTGATTCATAATACTTTATCTATCTTTCATTAAGTTTTCTTATCTATATGGGTAAGTCCTTTAGATGCACTTTATTTTTCTACTTAGCTATTGCTTTCTTATTACCACTCTTTTATAATAACAGTAGTTTTGTAACAGGTCAGCAACGTCAGATCCAACAGTACTTCCCTCTTCATTTTCATTCTTGATTTTCATTATCAACTTAGACTATTATTTGGTAGTTTAGAACCATGTTTTCAAGTTTCATGAAAATTCTTTTGGAATTTAGTTTGAAATTAGATCAAAGTACATTTCCACATTAATTCAGGTCATCTTTTTTATCCCTCAATAAAATTTTATGTTTTTTTCATTGTACGTTTGTGTTAGCTTTATTCCTGTGTACTGTATAGTTTGTATTGCTTTTGTAAATTCTATTTTTATTTCCTATTACCTAATTAATTTTTGCAGGTTTATAGGAGTATTATCAATTTTTTATATAGCTAAGGTATCTATCTAGTCTTGGTCAATTCTTAGTAATAGCGTTCATTGATTACCGAGTGTTCTAAGTATGATTTTCTTATCTGCTAATAATAAAAATTTTATGAGCTGCTGCAAGGATTCCCATTGATGAGAAATGCCAGACACTATTCCACTGACACACTATTTCCCATAAGTTCTCAGTAAATTGGTGTCATATCTAGCACTACAAAAGAACCGGTTGTCAGTAGAGGTATAGAAGTGGTAGCTAGATTTAACCAACTTTGAGTTGCAACAAATGAAATAGGTGAGTTTATATAGGTAGTTCAAAGGAATGATTATCCTTAGAGGATGCATGAAATGCAGGCTGGAAAGTAAATAAAAACATGAGGGAGGCTATGAATGACCAATAAATAAATAAATAAAGTCTATACATTCCATATAGGAGGTTTTAATTAAAGCAAAGACTTTAGAAAGGTGAAATTAATAGAAGTGAGATAGAGGAATAGGTTAATAAGTGATAGGCAGTCTTTGACATGGTGTAAAAAATCTAGAAGTTTAAAAAATAAAACAAACTTTATTATGTCTCTAATACAGACAGTGATCAACCATTCTATGACTGCCCTATGTGTGGGCTCATGTGTACAAATTACCATATTCTCCAGGAACATGTCGACTTGCACTTAGAAGAAAGCAGCTTTAGACAAGGTATGTTTGTGTGCTTAAAAATAAAAATATCATGATTTAAATTCTACTTCCTAAGACACAAATCTTAGAATATAGACATCAATTTTTTTATAAATAATAATTTTACAATTTTTATAGACATAAATTTTTAGATTGATGATATAGGGAGAAAATCATACTATTTAAAAAAATTCCGTTCCTTATCTAGTTGCAACTTTTTCTTTAGAAATTGTTTTCACAAAGAAGTTGTAAGGGATAAATTATTTGACTGCCATCCAAACCAGGGATGTGCATCCTGGGTTTTGCACTGGAGCACCAATATTTAGAAGGTACAAACATTTAAGATTGTGATTTTAAATACTATGCAATTTAAAAAGTGTTATGTTTACAAATTGAGGCCATTCAGCAGCTAGAAGTTATCAAATTTAGCATTTGGTCAATAAAAATTGTTGATCTTTAAACTGCTGCATGGCACATGTAATTTTAAAAACGAGTATGAACTATATAACCAAAATATCTTTTAGTGCATTTTTAGTTGCTTGCCCTAACTTCCAAAATTACTTATTAGTTTTAGAATGACTCTTTTACAGGTTTCCTCTGTCCCCTATCTTTTTAATAATGGAATTTATTAATCATTATGATGCCTTAGAAGTAGAAAGATCCTATATAAGTTTTACAAACTCACTGAATGAAAATGTAAAGTAGACCCTGAGAGAAAACAATTGTGTTCTCCCCAATTTTAGTTTCTTAAGGGACATAGAAAGCTTCTTTTAATTCAGGGGTCTTTAGTGTCCAGTATCAATGATCTTAGTACCAATATTAATGCTCTCCATGGACAACATTACCTGCTCACTCAGCCTAACCCAGAGATTAGAATAGTTCTCTGTTCTGGTAGTTTTCTACCAACTATTCCAGCTGATGAGTTTTCTTTCTTTGGACAAGATTACATGGGAGTGCTATGGAAGGATAACCCTTTTGAAGCTGAATATCTGATAATTCTTATTCTTTATAATGGGCTTCATATGGAAACATATATTATGATATAAGCCTATCCTGGATAATGAGAGAAAGATAGGGTCTGAGTAAGTCCTGTAGATAGATAGCCTCAGGATATACTAAAAAGCGTTTGTGAATTGTATATCCCCAAGAATGGGAGGGATGAGGACCAAATAGGAAGATGTAGCTGTTGCTGAGAGACTTGAAAGGAAAGAAAGCGTATTCAGTACCATAACTTAACCATCTTATTATGGGGTTAAGGAGACAGGTAATGGCCAGAAGCCACTGATTAATGACTCTGGGGAACATAAGGTAGAAAGGAAGCAGGGTAAGATTTTGAAGTTGTACCATTTGTTTGGGGCCAAACTATAATTATTAAATTATCTAACACCTGCCCTTTAGGTATAAATGGATATTTTTATGCTCTCTATTATTTCCTTTTTCTCCCCTAGTATTTATTTGAAATATCAATCTGCCTTAGTTGTGTTAAGGAGCATCAATGTGAGGTGTTACTTAACCTCTTTAAATTCTGGTTTCCTCAGCAAATAACAAAACCTACGTTATAAGTTTGTCAGGAAGATCAAATGAGATAATTAATGGAAATGTCATAGCTTAAACCCTCAGTGAACATTAGTTTTCATTTAAATGGAGGTTATTTCTTATAGCAGTTCTGAGTTTTGCTAGGTTTGTACTTGGGGAGTCTATGAAATTAGGGCCATGGATAAATGGCAAATAATAGTATTTACTCTTTTTAAAATATGTGTTAACTAATGAATAAGCTTTGATTGCAACAGTTATTTCACTCTGAACATTAAAAATATCTAACAGGCACGGACAGAGTCCAGTGTTCTAGTGATCTAGAATTGGCTCATCAGCTTCAACAAGAAGAAGACAGAAAGAGGAAATCTGAAGAATCAAGACAAGAAAGAGAAGAATTTCAGAAGCTACAGGTACAGAATTAATAACAATTATGATATTTTAATTTGGTACAGTTATTTTTCTTTTTGAGACAGAGTCTCACTTTGTTGTCTTCAGTAGAGTGCCATGCCAGTGTCACAGCTTACAGCAACCTCAAATTCTTGAGCTCAAGTGATTCTCTTGCCTCAGCCTCCCTAGTAGCTGGGACTACAGGCGCCTGCCACAACACCTGGCTATTTTTAGAGATGGGATCTCTTCTACGTCGGCCTGGTCTCTAACTCATGAGCCCAGGCGATCTGCCCACCTCAGCCTCCAAAAGTGCTGGGAATATAGGAGTGAGCCACTGAGCCCAGCCTAGAATTCTTATTTTTCAAATATGCTTTTAAAACTCCATTCTATTATTTTTGTTCTTATTATTAAATTTATTGTGTATATTATATAGTTCATAACAACTACCATTTATAAGATTCTGATCAGGTACGGGGGTAATCACATATAATATATTAACATTTTTATAACAAATCCATAAAATTATTTTAGCCCCCCCACCCCTTCTTTTTTTTCAGATGAAGAAATGGAGGCAAAGAATGTTTAAGTAACTTGCTCAGGGTCAGGCAGCTATTAAGTGGTAAAGCTTGGCTTCAAACCTATGTAAGTTGATGGGGTGAATTAGAAAACCAAGACTCAGAATTTAAATGTTTATGTAGATACTTGGAAATAAGATTTATACTTAGAATTAATGTCTCCTGAGTCTTAAATTCTTTTACGGATTGTATTTTCAGGGATTTAGAAAGGAGCATTTGATGATCTTTGAGACTTCATTTATCTTAGGTGTGTAGCAGTATCTGTTGAACTAACATGGCAGCATCTGTTATTTTTTTAATGCATTTACATTTTTAGCATCCATTTCTCCCCTTTTCAATCCTAATTTGTGGACTGTAGTGTCTTCTACAGAATAGTGTTTTCTCTATGAATATTGTTCATAGAGTTTTTAAATGTTCTTTTTCTATGTGTTAATAGTATAGTGTATAAATAAGAAGGATTTATTATTGAGTAGTTTTGAAAGTGTTCAGTTAAACAGGTTTGTGTACTTCAGGACTTCTCAACAGTTTTAATATCCTAATGTACATTGTACGTATCATAATTTTCCCAGACTTATTTGACCTATTTCCTTTTTTCTCAGACATCTCAGATGTCTCTGTTCTTTGCAATGTGCTTTAGAAGATCTAATTTAGGATTTTTTTTTTCATTGATGATTCATTTACTTGCAAAGTATTTTCCCACCAGAATTCAGAGGAGGAAAGAAAATGGCCTACGTCTAAGTCTTTATGCTTTATGTAATTTTGAACGTTATTAGTGCACAAAGTTTCTAATATTTAAGGAAGTTTGTTATCTTTGCAAGGTATTTATTGAGATCAGTGGTTCTCAACCTTCCTAATGCTGCGATGTATTTTCATTGTTACAAAGGGGTCACAACCACAGGTTGAAAACTGCTGATTTAAGTGGAGAAAATTCTATACATACAATTTGATATTCTCAGTCAAGTGTGAAGAAACATAGTTCCTTTACTGGGTGGCATGGTTGAATGAATGAATTATGGAATAAGTATACTTCGTGGATTAGCCTGGGAACCAAATAACAAAGACTGACGATTTCTTGAAAAAAAATCAGCACTCTTCTGCCTTTCACTGTACCTGTAGTAGAAAGACAGAAATCCTTTACTTTGCTTACTACAAGGAAAATAGATCTCTTGCCACAGAGTTTGTTTATAGAAGATGTGATTATTAATGTAAGTCAGGGATTTGTATGGATGTGATTTAATTTTCATAAAAATTTTTAAGTTGACTCGTATAAAATCTATAAGCCAAAATGTTTCAACATATATTTTGAAATAAATAAAAGTAGAGTTATGTTTGCATTCTCATCAAGGTGCAGGGACATGAAAATTAAGTAGTTTTTTTTTTTAATGTTCAATAGAGACAATATGGTTTAGATAATTCTGGAGGCTACAAACAACAGCAACTACGAAATATGGAGATAGAAGTGAATAGGGGAAGAATGCATCCATCTGAATTTTATAGGAGAAAAGCTGATATGATGGAATCATTAGCAATTGGTATTGATGATGGAAAAACAAAAACTTCTGGTGAGTACTTAAGCACCAAGATCATAGTTTTAATTTGCATATATCTCTGATATAATAATAATCAAAGTCATTTGAATTTTGTTTAATTTTCATGATTCATGATTTATGTAGTTTTGCATAAGACTGTTCAAGTATTTTTTTAAATGTGTTGTTTTGAAACTTTTTGAACTTCTATTTTTAAAATAAATCACTTAAAGATAATTTATTTTTATATTGTGTTAATTTACTTAACATTTAAAAATGAACCTTTTCAAAAACTTTTTGTTGGGTACTTATGATGTTCCAGACCACTGTTGTCTAGTAGAGATATAATGTGAGCCAAATATATAATTTATTTATATATATTTTTTGAGACAGAGTCTCACTTTGTCACCCGTGTTAGAGTGCAATGGCATCATCGCTCACAGCAACCTCAAACTCCTGGGCTTAAGTGATGTGATTCTCTTGCCTCAGCCTCCTGAGTAGCTGGGACTATACGTGCCTGCCACAACGCCCAGCTGATTTTTTGAGACGAGGGTCTCACTCTTGCTCAGGCTGGTCTTGAATCTGTGAGCTTAGGCAATCTACCCATCTCAGCCTCCTATGTGCTAGGATTACAGATGTGAGCCACCATGCCCAGCTCCAAATGTATAATTTTAAATATCCTGAAAAATATCCTCATTAAAAAGAGTAAAAAGGACAGGTAAAATTAATTTTAATAGTTTAAACCCAATGTATATTCATGTTATTATTTAAACATGTGACTAATATTAAAAACTATTAATATTGAGATATTAATGAGATACTCATTAATGAGATAATTTACATTCTTTATACATTCTTCAAAATGTATTTTGTATTTTTTACTTTGAGCACATCTCAGTTAGAAAAACCATATTTCAAATGCTTATAGCCTCAAGTGGTTGGATGGGAAACCTATGGTCTTAAGGAAACTTGTGGCCTGCAACCTTTGGACTGAATTAAACTGTTACATAACAAATCCTTTCATTAAAACAGGTGCAGCAGAGAAAAGTGAACCTTTTCATGTGTCCTGTGGTGCTTACATTATTCAAACCTGACTAGACTAAGTAAAATGGGAACAGATCTATCTCTTTAAGTAAATACTGCTGCATTATTTCTTCTAAAGCCTGTGCTCATTTATTTTGAAGCCACACCCATCTTTCCATTTCTGATGATGGAATGTTGTCTCCTAATTACTGTCAGGGTTTGCTTTAAGCATAAACTTAATCCTTGTCCAATATCTTCACAGTACTTCTTGCTTTAGACATCCGTTCAGGTAATTTAAACTTTATCAGCATTCATCAATTCCTTAATTATAGACACCACAAGATTTTAAGACAAAAAATTATTACGTATTTCTTTACTTTCAGACCTATGCAATATTTCCTACTAAAGTTGTAGATGCAGACACTGAAGGAATATCAATACAGAAGTGATCTAAGTATACAGGAGTCTAACAGATGTTCTCTCTGGAAATACAAATATAAAACAAAGAGTAGAGACTATTATTAGGACAGTGCTTCTCTTACACTGTCTAAAGTGGATCTGATTGTTCTGTTAAAGGGGAATACTTTTTTTTTTTTAAATTTATAATGCTCTTTTTTTTTTTTTTTTTTGGAGACAGAGTCTCTCTATGTTGCCCTTGGTAGAGTACAGTGGCATCACAGCTTACAACAACCTCCAACTCTTGGGCTTAAGCAATTCTCTTGCTTCAGCCTCCCAAGTAGCTGGGACTACAGGTGCCCACCACAATGCCCAGCTATTTTTTGTTGCATTTGTCGTTGTTTTAGGGCCAGGTTCGAACCCACCAACCTTGGTGTATGTGGCTAGCGCTCTAACCACTGTGCTGCGGGCGCCCAGCTCAAAGGGGAGTACTTCCAGTAGAATGTCTACATACTAAGACATAGTATGGCAGTTAATTTCAGTGCAAGACTGAATCAACATTACTTTGGAGGGGGAAAACCTTCTTTTTATCATGTAAACTAGATAGGCTTTACTAGTTTGTTGAATTAAAAAAATGAAGATCCTGAATTTCTAAAAGGCCATTTTACATAAAATAGAATTTCTAATTGACAGATTTGGAAATTATTCTGAGCCAGACATATTATAGATTCAACACACCCTTGCAATCTCCTCATACCACTACCTTGCCATGAATTTGATTCCCTCCCTTAAAGCATCCTATAAAAAATTGCTTCAGAGCAATTGAAAGTGGAGTAGTGCAGCAGAACCACCAGTAAACTATTGCCTGTTAACCTGTTATTTCAAATATAGCTAACAGGGCTTGTGTGTGTGTCTGTGTGTGTGTGCAACATTTAAAAAAAAAGTCACGAGTTGAAATATCCAGTCCTCTCAGTGCTGTCCTTTCACAGAAGGCAAGATACTACCAGCTCATCATGTTAAGGGGCTGCTATGAAAGTGGGCTTCCTTCAGGGTCTAGTTGATTTGGAAGTAGGGATCTTGGCACATGCAGACTGCTCAGGCATGAGCTCAGGAGTGCTAGGGCTTATCCAGCAATAATCTGCCTTACACTGCCTTCTGTCCCTATCTGCACTGTCCATGATGCTGCTACGCTTCTGCCACCACTGTCCTTGTCTGAAAATTGTATGTCCCAGGAATCTCGAAAGACAAGGCTTTAATATGTTCAGTTAAGCCACGGTCAAAATTATGGCAAGAAGAATGGCATTAAATAAAAGATAAGTTTTGAGGATATCTTATGGTAGAGGTTCATATACCATAGACTAAAGCTACTCTATAGATTATAGGGAGCCATTGATGTTTGTTGATTAAGAGCAAATTCATCTCTAGCAATATGTTTAATAAAATGGAGTAACAAGAAGAAAATTCTTTCAACAGTTCTACTTTATGTGTGGGGTCCTGCAGATGCAGAAATGAAGGATGAGAATAATTTCAGTTCAGTTTAACAGGTAAAATGCTACTGTTAGGAAAATTGGATTATAGTAACAAGCCAAGGACTCGAACTAAGGTTGTAGCAGTAAGAAGGTAAAGAAGATGGAATTGACAGGATTTAGATGTGTAACTTAAGGGAGAGATTGATTTTAAAAATATATGAGATAGCCATACAGAGGTGATTAACAAAACCTTCCAACTCTTATCTCTTTTTCTGCTTTAGGAATTATTGAAGCACTTCATAGGTATTATCAGAATGTTTCCACAGATGTGAGGCATGTGTGGCTTTCTGCAGTGGTGGATCATTTTCATTCATCCTTGGGTGACAAAGGTTGGGGTTGCGGTTACAGAAATTTCCAGATGCTGCTTTCATCATTATTACAAAATGATGCTTATGATGATTGCTTGAAAGGTATGACTCTGAACTTGTCAGATGATAAAATGGGTTTGATATGGAATTAATTAATTATAGCAGGGAAAATTAATGTCTTTAACAAAGTTAGTGGATATTTACATAAGAAATATGAATTAGGGTTGGGAGAAGAGAAGATGATATAATAGAAGATGTAAGGAATAATTGTTTTTTATTTTTTCTTGAGACAGAGTCTCACTATGTTGCTTTTGACAGAGCTGTGGCGTCACAGCTCACAGCAACCTCAAACTCTGAGGCTTAAGCAATTCTCTTGCCTCAGCTTCCCAAGTAGCTGGACTACTGTTGTGGCGCCTGCCACAACTCCTGGCTATTTTTTGTTGCAGTTATCGTTGTTTAGTTGGCCCAGGGTGAATTCGAACCTGCCAGCCTTGGTGTATGTGGCTAATGCCGTAATTGCTGTGATACGGGTGCTGAGCCAGGAATAATTGTCTTAAAAACTGCTGTAGTTTCCTGTACAGTATGTGATATACTGATAAAGGATATTGTTTGATACCTGAGCACCTATCATATAATATGTTTCTTTGTATAATTTAAGGTATGTCCATTCCTTGCATTCCAAAAATTCAGTCTATGATTGAAGATGCATGGAAGGAAGGTTTTGATCCTCAGGGGGCCTCTCAACTTAATAGCAGGTTACAGGGAACAAAGGCCTGGATTGGAGCATGTGAAGTATATACCCTCCTGACCTCTCTAAGGATAAAGTATGTACCTAAAAACCCAAATAAATATTATAACCATATCTGGGAGCTTTTTTTTTTAATTGAAGAAATATACATAAAATTAAATAGCATTGAAATGCTTATAATGAAAACCAACAACTTATTTCCTATCTTTGCTTCTCTCTACTCGCAGGTCCTGTTTCTCACGGGCAGCTGTCACTTCCATTCTTTTTAAATAATACAATTTCATAGTTTTTTCCTGTTTCATCAGTTTTACATGGTGCATATTATATATTTTTTAAATCTTCTACCTGCTTACCTCAATTCCAATATGTTTAAATCTCAATTGTTATTAAAATCAGATGTTTACATTCATTACAATTTTGTAAATACTGCTAATTGCTAATTTTATTTCCTTTTCTAACAAGTTAAAAATTTTTTTTTGTTAATAATTGCCTTGCCTTTCCCCTTTTACTATTCGACTGCATCATGGTCTCCTGTTTTTCTAGACACTCATTTATGTGCTTTGAGGTCTTTATTTCCAGACCCCTCCTTCCCGGAGCCTTCTGATCTCATTGAGCCAGTCTAGGAGGTTTGCCTGCTGGTTCCCTTCCACAGCTATTACCATGTAGCATTTCTTCACTGTTTTCTTGTAATGGGGCCTGGATTTTTCGGGTTTTATGTTTCTACCTTTCCTGGATTTCTTCTTTTTGCTTGAGCACTTACTTAGCTTCCTGAGACAGGGTACCTAATCTTTATTACTTAAATGATAGTGTGGGTGGCTTTATTATTTTTTTTCTTTCTTTCTTTCTTTCTTTTTTTTTTTTTTAAATATGGAACGCTTCATGACTTTGACTTTGTGTGTCATCCTTGCGCAGGGGCCATGCAAATCTTCTCTGTATCGTTACAGTTTTAGTATATGTGCTGCTGAAGCAAGCACTGGGTAGCTTTATTTCTATAATCATTTTCAGATCAAATTAACTTTCTATTCTATTGACTTCTAGCAACCACTATTACTGTTGAGAAACTAAGATGCTATCAAATTCTCATTTTTTTTTTTTACATATCTATTTTCTCTGGAAGTTTTTCATTATCTTCTCTTGGCCCTGATACGAAATTTCACCTTGAATGTGGGGTTTGATTCCTTGGTGGGCAGTTATTTTCCCTTTGAGTCCAGGATTGTGAATTCTAAGATCTCAGTTAGTAGAGTAGTTAGGACCTTGGACTTTGGAGTCAAACTGCCAAAACTTGGTACTAGCTTGCCTACTTAACTAGCTGAATGACTTAACTTGACTGTGTTCTAGTTCCATCATTAATAAAAGAAGATATTAGTAAAAAGTACTTTATAGAATTAATTGTAGTAACAATTAAATGAGATAATAAAGTGCTTAGAACTGTGGCAGGCAAGTAGGAAGAGTTCAGAAGTTAACGTTTGTATTTGATAATTATGATCCCTCCTTTTTTTTTTTTTTTTAATTTTTCTTTCTGGAACTTCTGTTTGTTGGCCACCAAACTTCTTTGACCTTCTAAGTTAGTCATGTCTCTCACTTCATATCTTTGTTTTTAGTTTTACTTTCTCGATTTACTTAACTTTATCTCTCAACTACTTCATTGAAATTTTTATTTTAGCAATTATGCTTTTAATTTGAAGGGATAGTTTCATAGCATCATATTCTTTTATGGTTACAAATTTTTTTTCTAACATTTTTTTTCCTAGTCCCCATTCGCTCCCTATTGATTTATTTTTATGGCCATTTGTTTTAGTCTTTTCCACTTTGCAGGCTTTCCTCTAACTTTGAGAAATCTTTAGTTGTCCAATCAGAAAGTGCAGATTGAGGTACAAAAAGCTGATTAGAAGTGCTTTAGGAGTGGAGTGCATGGAACTTACGGAATAGCAGACTTCATTTATTAAGTCTTAGGTGGAAGCTGGCTGTTTTGGAAACAGAGATAGATGCTTGTGATCATCTTTAATGCAGAGTTTACCTTAAGTTTTATGGTATTATGTTTCCTTTTATATGTATTTGTTTCTAAGTAATGTAAGCAATCTTCCATAGCAGTTATACCATATTAATTGATTATTAGATACAGAGGTAAAAATATTTTTTACATTTTAAATAGAAAAGCTAATAATACTGTGTGTATAATAACTTTCTTAAACTATTTTAATGCCCTCAAAATTTATTTCTGCTTTTTTCTTTTACTTTTGCTAGTCTGTTCATACCTTTTCTTATAAATAGTATATCATTTTGTGTGCTCTTAAGGAATTCTTAAGGAAAGGAAAATTTCCTTCTAAAATGTCTATATAACAAGTGTCTTTCTTGATACCTTAAATAGTTTAGTAAATCATTTTTATTAATAGACCCTGAATTTTTTTACTAGTTATTTACAATCCCTTCCTTTTGCTCTCTATGTGTATCATAAGTGGTACTAGTCAATACAGTATGTAAATCTAAACATGCAATCAAACCTCTGAACAATTTATCCACAAGTTCAGTTGAGCCTTAAAACTCTCAGTGATAAATTGCAAGTTATCTCCATTAGATTGGCCCAGGCTAAGGTTAACAACCATTACAGTTTGGGTGTTTTGAAGATTTTATCACTGAGAGAGACAAGGACAGATATCTCCTACTTTTGGTAATACTTAACTTTTTTTTTTTGACAAACATTTGTATCAAGGGCCAGCTTTCAGTAGATTATAGCAAGGAAGATGCTCTGCTACGTAGAAAACCCTAACCCAGAAGCAGACTGTCTACCAATGGCTTAGAATCAGATTGCCCATGAACATGTATTGTGTGACAGATGAGAGGGCCACAGCCTTTCCAGCCACTTGACTTTTGTATTTATTTATTTATTCATTTAGACAGAGTCTTACTATGTCACCCTTGGTAGAGTGCTATGGCATCACAGCTCACAGCAACCTCAAGCTGTTGGACTTAAGCAATTCTTCTGCTTCAGCCTCCAAAGTAGCTGGGACTATAGGTGCCCACCACAACACCTGGCTATTTTTTGTTGCAGTTGTCGTTGTTTAGCAGTTCCAAGCCAAGTTCAAACCCACCAGCCCCGGTGCATGTGGTCGGCACCCTACCTGCAGTGCTACAGGTGCCAAGCCTTGACCTTTTTAAAAATAGTTGTTGAGGAGTATAAATAGTACTTCTAGTTAAAAAGTGTTTATTTAAGGGTGACTCCCACTTGAAGGTAGGATACCACCATGTTCTGGTGCTAAATAGGAGAAAGTTAGATGTATGGGTGTGGGCACACATATATTTTTCTATAACCTTTGCAAGTATTCTTGTTATTAGAATTTGAGACAACTGACAAGAAAAATATTCAGGATATTTTTGATCTATGAAAATGGCTGTTGAATTAAAATTAGAAGTCAGCTTCTAACTGATCATCAGTATTAGGTATTAGAATAAACACTGTGTCCCAGCTTATATAGAGATGACTTTTGAAAAATCAGGTATGATCCTCATTTATAATTCATGGAAATGTTACACAGAAAAGGTTTGTAATGCTTAGATAACTCATCGACCTTATAGTTATTTAAAAAATTACTTTTCCCACAAAAATGATAGTTTTCCAGATAAATAATAAAAATGTATATTTAATTTTGTTTCTTCCTTCATAGAAATAATATCTAGATAAAATTAGTTCTAAACTAAGAATTTTTGTAAGTGAAGACTCCAATATTTAAAAATTACTCTCTTCGTAATCCATTTTGTTGATTTTTTTTTTTTAAGGTGCCGTATTGTTGATTTTCACAAGTCAACTGGTCCTTCAGGTACACACCCTCGCTTATTTGAGTGGATATTGAACTATTATTCTCCAGAGAGGGAAGGAAGTCCAAAAGTAGTGTGTACATCTAAACCTCCTATCTATCTTCAGCATCAAGGTTAGTATAAATCAGGGGTCCTCAAACTTTTTAAACAGGGAGCCAGTTCACTGTCCCTCAGACCGTTGGAGGGCCGGACTGCAGGCCCTGGGACGAGTCGGCTGCTAAGCAGAACAGGCAGCGGCGGCAAGAACACCCGACAGGCCAGATAAATGTCCTAGGTGGGCTGCATGTGGCCCGCGGGAGGTAGTTTGAGGACGCCTGGTATAAATCATAGATAGCGATGTTATTTATGAGATAACAAACCATTATATTCTGACTAAGGCTGAGATTCTGACAATGGGGAGGTGTTATGACATTTGTCTGATTTTCAGAGCTACTTTGTCAGTATGATATGTTCTTGGGTAATGAAGGATAATATTCCTGTCCTCGTCTGGGCCTTTTGCATGTGCTGTTTTGTCTGGTTCACCCTTCTTTTTTTGTTCTTCTTTTACCTTCTTAGGTCTTTACCCAGATGTCCCTTACATGAGGTCTTCTATGCCATTACCTTATTTAAAAGTGCTGCTCGTTATCCCAGTCTCCCAGCACTGGCATTTACTTTACTTATTTATTTTGTTTATAGAGTATCTCTTCCTGTTAGATATAAGCTCCATGAAAGCAGACATGTTTATTTTGGTTTTTGCTATATATCTTACTACCTGGAATAGTGCCTGTCACAGAGATGCGTGGTATATTTTGTTGAACTGATGATTTGGACTGACAGAAATAAAGAGAAGTAAGTGTTGGGAATTTCAATGTTTAGGAATACAGACTGTAAGAGAGTAAGCCCTCCCCATTGATATTCTAGTATGTATAATTTTACGTTTGCTTACCTTTGGAACCATGAGAGTTTTTGTTCTAGAATAGATAAATTTCATATCCTTTTATTTGAGATAATTTGAGTAAGAGAGATCAAGAGATTGGGAAGGGAAAAGTAAAATATATGGCAGAGTAGAAGCAGAATTTTTGTAATGAAGCCCTTAGAAAACTAAAATTAAACAAAAGAAAACTGAAGTAGACTCAGCTAATGCTTATGTCTTAGGAGAACTCAGGTATATGTGAACTGTGATTCTAACTACATAAAAATACATATGCATTGTGGGTCTGACAATTATGTGCCATTATGTGCTTATGTTGGCAGCATGTATAAACAACTAGGTTTCATAACTTGGTATATCAGTGACTCACAGTTGTGTTTGTGTCAACGTGTGGCAGTGTCTTGCAGAGAGGTCTTCATTATTGTTGTGTGTTTTTGTGTGCTATCAGAATGTCAGAGCTTTGATTAGAACAATAAACAGACATTAAATTTCTAGTTAAACTTGGCAGGAATAGAAGTGAAATCAGGAACATGTTTGTCCAAGTTTATGTGCATAATGCCATGAAGAAAATGGCAGGGTACAAATGGATTAAACATTTTTCGGGGGGGAATGAAAGCATCTCTAATGGAGAGAGTCTAGGGCAGCAAGTAACAAGCAGAACTGATGAAAACATGTGAATATTCATTGAATTGTGTGTCAAAATCATTGACTACTGTGAAAAACATAGCAGACCAAGTAAACATTGGTATAGAGAAAGGAAATCTGAAAATCTTGGCCATCTACTGGTAGCTCTTACATCACGACAGTGTACCGACTCACACAGCACTGTCTGAGAAAATTTTTAGCCAGTAACAAATAACTGTATTGGAACACCCTCCCCACTCACCTGATCTGGCTCCCAGTGACTTTGTTCTTTACCTGAAGATAATGGAAATATTGAAAGGAAGACATTTTAATGACATTCAAAGGATATTTAGGGTAATATGATGACAGCTGTGATAGCCATTCTGGAAAAAGAATTTGAAAATCACTTTGAGGGATGGAATAGGTGCATTAGCACATGGCTTGCCAAGGGCAGTGTTTTAAAAGTGACCATAGTGATATTCAGCAATGAAGTATGTAGCACTTTTTCTAGGATGAGTTCACAAGCTTAATTGTCCTACCTTATACACATTAGACAGGCTGACTGTATGTATATTTATATTCTAAATACAATATGCTCACACACTATATAGAGACTACAGCTGTAGATGATATGATATATCCTCTTAAAAAATCTTTTGATAGGCCATAGTCGAACAGTTGTTGGAATTGAAGAGAGAAAAAACCGAACATTATGGTTACTAATATTTGACCCTGGATGTCCTTCTCGAGAAATGCAGAAACTATTAAAGCAAGACATAGAGGCCAGCAGTCTCAAGCAACTTCGGAAATCTATGGGAAATTTAAAACATAAGCAGTACCAGATAGTGGCAGTAGAGGGTGCACTTTCTCCAGAAGAAAAAGCTGTAAGTATCTAAATATTACGTGACACTTGAATGGGTTGAACTTAAAGTTTAAAATTTTTAGTTAAAATCAGTGTTATACTTTGATATCTCTTAGTACCTTATTCTTTTTCCTAAGTTGGCAAAGACATTTTAGACATTTTATGGTTTTTAACTTCTAGAATAGGCATCTTTAATTTGAATAGTACCTAATGACTATCAGTTACTTAGAGCCTTACAGAAATGTTATTTTATAATATTTAATTTTTAATGTCAAGTGATTCTCACCTATGGTAAGAAAATCTAACTTAATCCAAAGAGACCTAACTCATTGATTTTATAATTATTGTTTATTAAAATGTGATTCTTTAACTCCTAAGGCACTATTTTATGTACTTAGGCCTTCTGGATATACACAGTTCCATAATTTAACTTCATTAGAGTTGCCTCTTATCTTTTGTCCTATTCCCGACCCCTAGTATTAGTTCATCTACTGCCTTCCTATTAGAATAGAGTACAACGGATCCTTGCTTCTCCATTCTTGTGATGCTTTACTTAGAAGAATGCATTCCACCTCAGACCAAGTTAAAACAAAAGATGTAAAGTCATACCCTGGTTTCTCTTTCAGATCATATAAAGACCAAAGATTATTTGCCTTTTACTATTCTGTCCTTAATAGTGCTTTATATACTGTAGGAATTCAGCATATATTGAAATACTGATTGATCTGCAGACCATCAGGTGGAAATTTACAACCTTAAATAAGGACAAAATAGCGATTTTACTTTTATTTTGTGTTAGTTTTTATAACCTGGTTTTAAAATGTCTACGTTCTTCTAAGCAATAACTATGATTTATTAAAAATAAAGTTGATAATATACAATATACCAAAATATAGATATTTACAATTATATTTCATGTTCTGTTTTTCATTTTTGGACTTAAGATTAGTTCTGATATT
Organism: Galagoides demidoff; assembly: GCA_963574575.1. Classification (NCBI taxonomy): domain Eukaryota; kingdom Metazoa; phylum Chordata; class Mammalia; order Primates; family Galagidae; genus Galagoides; species Galagoides demidoff. The sequence goes on from CAUYQV010062342.1 coordinate 45,733, forward strand.
TTAATAATCATGCAACTATTATTCCAAGAGTGATTGGTTTTCAAAAATATTTTTTTTATTCTGGCAACTAACATTACCATAGGACATTTATGACGTAATTATATTTTGAGTATCTACTAATTTTAGACCCTGTTCTAGACTTGAGAGCACTTATTAAGATGAAGGAATTTATTTTAGAAAATACCTTCTAATTCAATTCAGTGAAATAATACATACAAATATATAATACCATCTTCAACTCTTTCTCGGTTTGATGTGCAATTATTACTTCACATTCTTAGTTTTCCATTGTACTATCCTTTGCTCTCAACTTGATTTAATTATTGAGTTTTAATTTATCTTGGTTTAATATGTCTTGGGACTCAAATTATAAAAGTAGCACAATCATCAAAAATCTTTTTGATATGATATTTTTAAGGCCATAATTGAGGGAGATAATTTCTTAAAGATTCTCAACTCATAACCATATATCCCTCTACTCTTCTCCTCTGTTTTTATCTTTCTCTGACTTTGAGCCAGCAGCACATTACTTTTGATAGTTATTCCATTAAAAAGCAAATTTTTCTATTTCATTCTGTTTTGTCTTTATCTGAAATTTTCTTTAATTTCTTTATGGGTTGGCTTTAGAAATATTTATTCCTAATTTCATAAGTTTGAGATTGTAATTTTTCTTTAGGAATTTTCATTTTTATCTTGAATGAAAAAATGAAATTTTGTTTTTACAGTAGAATGATAATTAAATATTCTAATTAATTGCCTTATAACTTATAATTGATGTTTTTTAAAATTCTTTTCAAGGCCAGGAGGCAAGCTTCTCAAGTCTTTATAGCTGAGAAGATTCCTTGAAGAATTAACCATTTCAATGCTTGGGAATTACTTTTTGTTTTCCAAATTCGTATACCGAACTCCTAACACAACTTACGAAACCTATGAATTCTCTCGACTACTCAACATATAATTTAATTTCTAAAATATCTATGTTAATTAAATCATACCTGTAATATTTCATTGTTTAGTGATTATTTCAATAAAATATCTCATTTGCATTGTGGGCTTTTTTTTTTCTAATCCACATTTCAGAAACTGGTTTTATAGCCACAAGCTAGTATGTATTGGGAATTCACTTTTGTTAAGCCCTTTTAGTATTTCACATGTATTAGTTTAACATTCCAAATAGTTTTGTGAGACAAATATTGTTATTAGCCTCATGAGGAAATTCAAGTTCTGGGGAGTTAGTAATTACCCCCCAAAATTGATTGTGACCCAAGTTGTGAACCTAGGCCATTCCACTTCCAAGCTCTTACTGTTATTCTATTTGGCTATATTCTGTTAGAGAACCTATATGATGAAATTCCTTGTACACTGCTTAGAAATAATCTTAATATTTAAATAGCATAGTTCTAAAACAAGGGTTTCCTGTTATTAAGTAATTGCACAAACCATATAACTATGAGAGTTTAGTGTTTAAATGTTCTCTGGAAAAGAATCTTTGAAATTCTTGTTGGATATACCATGTATGGTTGCAAGCAAGAATCTTACTCTGGCCAATGTAAACAGAAGGAAATCCACTGAAAGATTATCAGAAGGCTCATAATCCATTGGGTAGCAATAGAGAACTGGAATAGAACCAACACAACTGTGGAGACCAGAACATGGTCTAATTTATAGAAGGAACAATCCAATTAGGAGCCCTGGTAAAATTATCTCTGTTCAAAATTCAGATTCCAAAGAGAGTACATCTGATTGTCATGATACTATCCAATGGGACAGAGGCAATTCTTCAAAAGGAAATGAGAGTAGATGAAGAAAAGGATGTTAAGCAACAAAGAAAAGCAAATGTGACTACATCATGAAAAATTGAATTAAGTTTTATGAATTTTACATACTCTGACAAAGACTGAAAGTTAGGTTTCAAGGATGCAATATTAATAGTATTGCCAAGTGGAGAATTGTGGAAACCATTCTATTCTTTCTATTCTGTCCTTCAGACTAGTGACCAGTTCTCTACTTTATATCTCCATGTTGTTAGCCTCTTTTCATGTGGTCAGTTCACCTTACCTAATGTGATAACCTCCTAACTGGCCTCCCTGTCTCATGTATTGATTCTCTTATCCTTCCACACTGAAGCCAAAACATTCTAAAATACAAATATATTTGTGTTACTTTTTAGGTTTTTGGGTTTTTTTCATTATGGGTAAAATCCAGACCTCCTACATAATCTGGCTTCTGCTTACCACTCTAGGCTCCCTCTTTAGTGGAAGTTTCATTCTTTTCAGCCCAAAGTCTTTTGCCAAAATGGAGCCAGTTCTGCCTAGAACCCTTTCTGCCTAACACTCTGCCTGGTAGCTCTGACTGACCTGCTCAAGTCTGGAGCACACCTATCTGTTTGACAACATTGTTAACTCGAAGTGTAGACTGGTGATCTGCAAACAGTGTATGACAAGGTAAGTGCAGAAACAGAGAACTGTGTCATTTTACAAAATTAACAGCGATAGATTGGAATTATTTTTTGATTCTTTACTACAGGATCAACTACCAGTTGCTATTCTATTGTATCTTGTAAGATTTGTGTAACAATACTTGCTAAATTGCAGTCTATTCTAATTTCTTTTTAGAATCCTCTGAATGAAAGCTCTGATTTCAGGAACCATGCTTAGTTTTTATTCATAGCTGCAGGTTGTCAAGTACATATAGGAGTTAAAAATACTTTTTTAATGAAGAAAAATGTTTTAGGAAAACAGTGGTAGAAAACATAAGCCTGAAGTCTTTGGATAGTTCCAACTAACCATCTCTGTGCAACTTATTTTTCCTCAATCCCCAATAGTTCAAATCAATTTCTGTAGGATGAAGGAGTCAGATTGACTCCTCTTGAGAAGTACCAAAATGGTTAAAAATCTGTTTCTACAGTTTTTGAGCAAGTGATGGAATTATGAACATCTTCTGAGTGAAAAATGAATACATATATTGGTGCTTGCACACAGTATCACAGACCCAGCTATAGGCAATTACACAATTAATTACACAAGCTTAAGAATACATGTTCTGGTTCAGGTCTTATTCAGGTTAAGTATACATACTCTAGTACAGTGGTTGTCAGTGGGTTTTTCTTTTTTAAAGTATAAAGTTTCCAAGAAGCTTCTATGGATTATATCTTTCAATGTTTGCCATATTAGAACTTAATCTTGAGATCCTTTAAAGATAATACACAAGCACTTATTCTATTAGCTGTAACCATTAGAGTAGTGATGTGATTGAATTGCCTTTAGCCTCTGGAAAATCCATTGAGCACCTTTCTAGAAACATGAATAGTTCTACAAGTGAAATTCCAAGTTGTATATTTGTAAGGAATGACATTTGCAGGTGAATAATTTCCTCTCTCTCTATATGTGTGTGTGTATTCATATACATACATACATATATATATATATATATATGTTCACACATATAAAGTCAGTCCCACATAAGGGAGTGTGTGTCAGTGACACGTGTGCCCAGGCTGAACTTAGTCGTCGTCATCTTCCTCTTCCTCAGTTTCTTCGTTCTCCTCGGCCTCAAGCGCAACTGACTCTTGTGCGGCCCTAAAAGCCTGCTCCTCTTCCACACTGGGGTCATCCATTTCTGTCATTTCTGGTCCACTGGGGTATTCTTGATAAACTGGTGGTGGAACTGGAGGTGTGTAATTGTTTGGACTATACTTATGACCCCAGCCTATGTAGAGATTTTCAAACTTTCTATAAAAAAAAAAAAAATCATTATCACAATTTCTCAGAAAAGTTGACCCTCCTATAATAAAGGGCTTAGAGTCCCATAATTTTTTTAAAAATACTTTTAAAATGCTAAGTGTGAAATATTTGTCAACAATATTTCTACCACCACACTATTTTGATCCAAACTGCTTAAACTGGTTAAGATAACCATGGGACCAGACTCTGTTAAAAAGTACCCTACAACTAGGCCAAAAGTAAAGGCCTTTTTTTCCATTCCATCATTTTCAGGAAAACAAAATTTACCATCTTCCATAAAGTTAGCTTTTAAAAAGATCCTAGTTCCAGAAACTCTTGGCTGGGTGAGGAGTTTGCTTGTGGTTGAAAACTTACATGTCATTTTTCACACGTGACAGCCAGTACATTACTGTCCCTAAGGAAAGTTGTGGCCAGGAACGCTGCTCCTTGTGGCTGGTGGTGCTCTTCATGTATTTGCATTCTTAGCCCAGGTGCCCTCCTTCTTAGGTCTCTTTACAGAGGACTTTCCCCACTCGACTCTGTACTCAGTACTTTTCCACTTCTAGCCCTCCCACCCTCCTAGTAGCCTGTGGGTCAGGAAAATTGCAGGAGCCTTTCATCTGGGGGACTCCTTTGTCAGTGAGATGACCCCACAACCTCCTCATCTACATGGCATCTGTATCTGTGCTGACGCAGCCAACCCTCCACTGGTAGGACTGTTCCCTGGGGCAATATGAGAAGGGGAGCCAATGCCTTCTCTTACACTATCACAGTAAATGATTAAAGACTTAACTCTCATTTTTGGCTTGTTGCTTTAATGGCTACTCTGACACTGGCAGCTAAGCTTGCTCTCCAGCTCCACTGAGCTTCTGACACGGGATTATTAGGAAAGAAGTGGAAGCATAAGACACATGGAAGTGTTATGTTCTAGGCAAAGGATAAAACGATATTTAGTAAGCTCTTTAGGTCTTAATTCCTTTGAAAGTAGTAGCCTAAATCACATTTTTAATTATCTCTTATCAAGATGTCCAGCAAAAATGATCTGAGATTTAAATTAAATTGCTTAGAATTACCTCCATTAATCTATAAAGTGAAAGACCAAGTCAATTACGCAAATAATCAGAGATTAAAAATTATATCGTATTTTAAGTAATTTAGATAATTGAGATGAAGGAGACATCTGAATAACTAATGTCCTGAATTTGAAGTTTTACCGTATGATACAAATGTTAGTTTAATAAATCTTATGGCACATACTAAATGTACTAAAGTTGAGCTGAAACAATAAAAACTTAACATTCTAGTGATAATTTATAATTTCCAGATCTTATATATGTCACAATAATGGCTTTGTAAATGTTCCAATACTTACTTGCCATTGGAAAAGGCATATGCTCCAGGCCAACGGTTGGATCGAAGAACAGCAATAGCATATTGTGGGACAAGAGTTGAGGATAGTCGGGTTGTCCAAGGTGGCATATTCTGAATCTCTGGAATCCAAAGAGAAATTCGAAAGCTTAACTCCTAAATACACAAGAATCTACCATGCAATAGAGAAGGTACTTGTATAAATCTTCATACACCTGCACACACACAAACACATTTTGCATACAAAAAACACCCCAGAAGTTTTAACATAAAATCAAGATATTTTATAAATGTTTTGGAACAATGAAATTTCAAATATACATCTCCACTCCAATTTTGCAACAGAGATGAGATGTTTTATTAAGAAAGAGGAGGTTTGTATGATGGAATAATATTTGACAACCAAATGAAAGGTCAAATCATTATTATGAAAAAGATCAAGGGTCATAAGCATATATACTATTCATGATCTACAGAATGCAAGACAAAATATGACACCCAAGAGTGATGTCAGCATTTCCAGTAAGAAGCAGCCAACTTATCTTTCTTGTTTGCATCATTCCTTCAACTTTGTCAAAGAACATTGGGGTGTCAGCCACCTTCTTTACTCCCCACCATCCCAGAACACAAGAAAGGGAAATGGGGTGACACCTTGGCTCCTGTCCACTTTGTAGAGGTTTACAACTTTCATATATTTGCTATATAATGTACATAGTATATGATACAGTTGTGTGACTGTGTGTGATAATAGCTAGGTAAAATAACCTAAATCTTCAGAGATTGGTGTCAAAAGAGGAGGCCCCACTTCCTGTTCTATGTCCTCAGGTTCTTCTCCTTTTTCTTCCTCCTTGTCTTCATCTTCCTCCTCTTCTTCCTCTTCATTTTTTTGCATAGGGTTGAACCAATTACAGCGACCCTGGGAATGGATGTTGCAAGATTTAGTAGTCTAATGAGGACCTTAAAAATCTCAGAATATTCATTTGTATTGAAGCGATTACCAGGGGAGGGTTTCACTGTGTGAGTATTTGGTCAATTAGTCACTCATTTAGCATACATTTTCCAAGTGCTATTTTGATCCAGGTTGTTACAAAGAAAAGACTGTTACTAATCTCAAGAATTCTCCAATTTCTTGAACTTACAGAACTTCAGGGTTCAGTTATATTTTAAAATTAGCACAATCTTAGTGAAAAAGGAATAATGCATTTTACTGGTTTGTAATAAATAATTTAGGAGAGAGGTAAAGTTATGATGATGGCAACACTAAAATTTTAAATGCAATAATAAGGTTATATGTGGTGATTTGGGATTTATAATTTCTCATTTAATTAACTCTTATTTATAGATAACTAAGATCATCTCTTATGTAGACAAAAGTATGATGAAGATGTTCTACCTGTAGATGAGACACTATAGATGAGAGGGGTTAAAAGGATGCACTCTGGACCCATTCTGCATAGCCTCGCATCTGATTCTGTTACTTATTAGCTATAGTCTCCTATAGTCTGCCTCAATTTCCTTATTTGTAAAGTAAGAATAATAATACTATTTCACAGGGTTGCTGTGATGATTAAATTGTATGTATACACACACACATATTATATATATGCTATTAATCACACCTGGCACAATAGGTGCTATGTATCACTCTCTGCTTCTTGTTTTTGTTATACTCTTTTATTGCAGAAAATCTCCATGTGTTATAAAGATAGACTAAAAGAACTGTTTCCAAAATTGATGTGTTCATCTGTATTTAATATATAAAAAATGAGTAGTAACTTCAGAACACATAAATCTAATCCCATATATCATCTGTTAAACACTCCACAAAAGAATTTGCTTTATTTTCATTTGAAAATATAAAAATCTGTCTGAAGATCTCTGGGGCCCTGGACATTACATAGTACTCTGTGTTTTGTTTTGTTTTGGGGACAGGGTCTCCCTCTGTCACGTGGGCTAGAATCCAATGGTGTCATCATAGCTCACTGAAACCTCAAACTCCTGGGGGTAAATGATCCCCCTGCCTCAGGCTCCCTAAGCATCCAGGACTACAGGCCCACACCAAAATGCCTGGCTAATTTTTTAATTTTTTTCTAGACACAGGGTGTGGCCATGTTGCCCAAGCTGGTCTCAAACTCCTGTCCTCAAATGATCCTGCTTTGGCTTCCCAAAGTGCTAGGATTACAGTAAGCCACCACACCCAGACTTTACTCATGTTTTTAATGATTTCTTTCTGTATTTAGGATCAGAAAAGTTTCATTTTGGATATCTTTATGTGCAAGACTGGGACAATTTAGTAGACCTTCTGAAAGTTGACTACCCAAGGGACTGTAACCAACTGGTCAACATATGGAGGTGGTCAACATAAGGAACTAGGCCTATTGTACTGATACATATATGTGGTGCATGTCTGATCTATGAAAATTAGGTCAATTTAAGGCAGTGGTCAATGTAGGAAGATGGTCAACTATGGAGGTTCTATTGCATTTGCTAATTTGCTTATAGTTGAGAATCATAAAGCCCATACCTGAGGGAGAATATGCTGTACATGATGAACCCAATTGGACAGGGATTCAACTAGATCAATCACTGGAATGCCTTCAAACTCTGGGTTTTCCTCAAAGCTATCTCGCCCACCTTCGACCTCTTCCTCTTCCTCTCCTTCCTCTTCGCCAAACTGATAAAATCCCAAAGGACTGATGTGGGTTCCTGCTGAAATTCGGGCGATTTGTGCTCGTAAGTAATTGCTCTCATTTCCTGGGAAAGGCGGATAGCTTATGATGGGTGCATCCAATCGCCCAGTGAAAAATTTCTTGATTTTTCTTGCAATAACGATTTGTGCAGGTAAAACTGATGGTAACTTCACCCACGGTCTTCCTGGTTCATTGCAAACAAAATACACATATTTGTTGGCACCTGCCCTACTTTCTTCTTTTGGGATAGCCTGCGGGGCCTTGTAGAGGGACTTCGGTAAGTCATCTTCCTCATCTTCATCCTCTTCACTTTCTCCATTGTCCCTCTCTTCAGTTACATCTTCCTCTTCTACCTCCTCTTCATCTTCCCCATCACGAAATTCCACTTCAGCTACAATATAATTCATCTCCAGACCCAAGATCTTGCCCCAGAAGCGGCATTTTTGGATTGGGTGGGTGTCAGTAAGCTGCTTGAGGGCAAGAAATATGCGGTAAGTCTCATCTGTGCCCAAACCAACTCCAGCTTGTTCAAAATAAAAAGCAGACTCCATTATGTTAGGAAGAGAGTTTTCTGCCTGGGAAAATAAATGTTGTGGTTAAAATTTTATCAATAAGGTGAATGCCTGTTTCCCTTTTAGTTTTTATACACCCTGATATTAGCTCTACTTTCCTCTCTCTACCACTTCAGTAATTTCTTTCAAGATTTTGCTCAAACTATGAAAATCCCTGAATTTCAATTCTTCTCTCATTATTTATGTAAGTAGCTTCTACCATTGTATCTTATTAGTATAAAAGCTACCTTGTTCTAAGAGTGTATCTTAGAGAGATTTAATGATTACTTTTAATAATAACAGTTCCACATCCCTGCATTATAAAAAATATTTAAATGACTCCCTTACTATCTTAAAATAAGTAGTATAACTTATATACACACTTACATAAGGAAAACATGGTTTTATGTATGTTTATATTGCCATATTTTAAAAAAATTATTAAATACATGGCTTTATATACACTGGTGGCCACCCTGTATAAGGTACATAAAAATTAATACAGCATCCTATATATAGGGTAACATACAGCCTAAATAAAGGCAATGTAGAATAAAGTAAATGCTCAGCATGACTACACTTGAAGACAAAGATACTTGCCCCTTATTTATAATAATTTTTGCTTTAAAATAATGGAGAGAAAAATAGATACTTCCATAAAAGACATATAGGAAAATAAACAAGCAGAGTCTCAAGAGGATTGTAGAAAAATATTTGTGAAAAGGTAGGAGAGAAAATCACCTGAAATCAGAAAAACTTGTCAGACAAAGTTATGACCCTCAAGATGAAGAAGTTGAGAGCACTTTGCTATTCTTAAAAATGATCTGCTCTTGTCCATATTACAACTGTAGTGTCAAAATAAACACAGTGATATATTTCAATCCTCATCTCGTTGATTTAAAATTGTAAAACATTTTCCTTGACACTGCTCCACGACTCACTCTTGATCTTATTTGGCCCCCCTACTGCTGTTTCTTCTTAGTCTCTTTAATTATTGGCTCCCTTTTTTCTTAATTGAGCTGTAAATAGTAGTGTCCTCAAAATTTCCTTTTCAGTCATCTCATCACTCAATATGGTGTGTTTCCATATCACTCCAAGTGACATATGGCTGTTTATAATTTCACTCCCTAACCCTGACTTTGTTCCCATGCTTTATATCTGTAATTCTAGCCAGCTCTTAGAAATTTTAATCTGAGTATTCTATAGAAACTTCAATACAGTAGAACCTCTGTAAGAGACTATGACAAACTGGTCAACATATGGAGGTGGTCTACATAAGGAACTAGGCCGACTATACTGATACATACGCGTGGTCCATGTCTGGTTTGTGAAAATTAGGTCAACTTAAGGAGTTGGTCAGTGTAGGGAGGTGGTCAACTGTGGAGGTTCTACTGTATTTAACACATATTTCTCTTAAAGTTTTCTCTTTTTTTTTTTTGAGACGGAGCCTCAAGCTATCCCCCTGGGTAGAGTGCCATGGCATCACAGCTCATAGCAACCTCCAACTCCTGGGCTCAAGCGAGTCTCCTGCCTCCGCCTCCCAAGTAGCTGGGACCACAGGCGC